>JAOTOL010000697.1:17500-109382 GCA_034440575.1 Imbricaverruca yamaguchii | reverse complement strand
GAAGAAGGCACTGAGAATGGTCGAGGAAATAAATAGGAATGTATCATATAGAAGTGAGGAAGTTATCAGGAAGCTTTACTTTGCATATGTTAGGCCACATTCGAATACTGCACCCAAGCTTGGTCTCCTAGCTATGAAAAAGATTGTTGGCATTTAGAGAGTGTACAAAAGAGGGCTACAAAAATGGTTAATGGCTTAAGCAAGCTGCCATATGAGGAAAGATTGAAGAAATTGAATATGTTTTCACTTAGATATAGAAGGCTGAAAGGATATCTCATCGAGGTCTTCAAATTTGTCCATGGTCTGGAGAGGGGATATCTTGGGGAAATGTTTGAAATGAACAGAAATGATGCAATAAGAGGTCGTAAATTCAAAATTAAAGTTAACCACAGCAGAACAAGGAAACTGCAAAGGAACTCGCATTTCCACTTAGTATAATATTTTGTACATCAGTTTCACACAATTAAATTCCAAGCGATTGGAAAGGATCAAATGTAGTTCCTATTTTCAAGAAAGTAGAAAGAGGGAAAGTTGAAAACTATAGGCCAGTAAGTCTCACATCCCTAGTCTGCAAGGTACTTGAATCAATTATCAAGGATAGAATGGTGAGTTATACGAAAGGAAACAAATTGATTCAAGATACTCAACATGGGTTTAGGTCGTATCTCAGAAATCTCTTGGACTTTTTGAACTTCGCCACAGAACTATTTGATCAGGGAAATCAGGTTGATGTAGCATATCTTGACTTTAGTAAGGCCTTTGACAATGTACCCCATAAACGGTTAATGATGCAGCTTCAGGCCCATGGTATTGCAGGTAGCATCTTAAAATGGATAGAGTTGTGACTTTCAGATAGACAGCAAAGAGTGATGCTAAATGGTACAAAATCATCATGGCAAAATGTTCTTAGCTGAGTCCCCCAGGGGTCAGTACTGGGGCCATTACTGTTCATTATATTTGTAAATAACATTGAAAGTGGCCTAAGCTGTAAAGTCTTGAAATTTGCGGATGATTTGAAGGTCTTCAGGGCAATAACAGGTCAAGATGAGCATATCTGGCTGCAAAAAGTCTTAGACGAACGTGTGAAGTGGTCCGAGGAATGGCAAATTTAATTTAATTTTGATAAGTTCAAAATCATGCATGTAGGTACGCCGCATATGAAGGCTTGATGGGTGGCCAAGTGCTATCAGTGACTCAACAGGAGGAGGATTTAGGTGTTATTCTAAACACAAAATTGTGGGCATCAGAACAGACCAAGGAAGCCAGGAAGAAGGCACTGAGAATGGTCGAGGAAATAAATAGGAATGTATCATCTAGAAGTGAGGAAGTTATCAGGAAGCTTTACTGTGCATATGTTAGGCCACATTCGGATTACTGCATCCAAGCTTGGTCTCCTAGCTATGAAAAAGATTGTTGGCATTTAAAGAGAGTACAAAAGAGGGCTACAAAAATGGTTAATGGCTTAAGCAAGCTGGCATATGAGGAAAGATTGAAGAAATTGAATATGTTTTCACTTAGATATAGAAGGCTGAGAGGAGATCTCATCGAGGTCTTCAAATTTGTCCATGGTCTGGAGAGGGGATATCTTGGGGAAATGTTTGAAATGAACAGAAATGATGCAATAAGAGGTCGTAAATTCAAAATTAAAGTTAACCACAGCAGAACAAGGAAACTGCAAAGGAACTCGCATTTCCACTTAGTATAATATTTTGTACATTAGTTTCACAAAATTAAATTCCAAGCGATTGGAAAGGATCAAATTTAGTTCCTATTTTCAAGAAAGTAGAAAGAGGGAAAGGTGAAAACTATAGGCCAGTAAGTCTCACATCCCTAGTCTGCAAGGTACTTGAATCAATTATCAAGGATAGAATAGTGAGTTATACGGAAGGAAAGAAATTGATTCAAGATACTCAACATAGGTTTAGGAAAGGACGGTCGTGTCTCGGAAATCTCTTGGACTTTTTGAACTTCGCCACAGAACTGTTTGATCAGGGAAATCAGGTTGATGTGGCATATCTTGACTTTAGTAAGGCCTTTGACAATGTACCCCATAAACGGTTAATGATGCAGCTTCAGGCCCATGGTATTGCAGGTAGCATCTTACAATGGATAGAGTTCTGACTTTCAGATAGAAAGCAAAAAGTGATGCTAAATGGTACAAAATCATCATGGCAAAATGTTCTTAGCTGAGTCCCCCAGGGGTCAGTACTGGGGCCATTACTGTTCATTATATTTGTAAATAACATTGAAAGTGGCCTAAGCTGTAAAGTCTTGAAATTTGCAAAAAGACTTAGACGAACTTGTGAAGTGGTCCGAGGAATGGCAAATTTAATTTAATTTTGATAAGTTCAAAATCATGCATGTAGGTACGCGGCATATGAAGGCTTCATGGGTGGCCAAGTGCTATCAGTGACTCAACAGGAGGATGATTTAGGTGTTATTCTAAACACAAAATTGTGGGCATCAGAACAGACCAAGGAAGCCAGGAAGAAGGCACTGAGAATGGTCGAGGAAATAAATAGGAATGTATCACATAGAAGTGAGGAAGTTATCAGGAAGCTTTATTGTGCGTATGTTAGGCCACATTCGAATACTGCATCCAAGCTTGGTCTCCTAGCTATGAAAAAGATTGTTGGCATTTAGAGAGTACAAAAGAGGGCTACAAAAATGGTTAATGGATTAAGCAAGCTGGCTTATGAGGAAAGATTGAAGAAATTGAATATATTTTTCACTTAGATATAGAAGGCTGAGAGGAGATCTCATCGAGGTCTTCAAATTTGTCCATGGTCTGGAGAGGGGATATCTTGGGGAAATGTTTGAAATGAACAGAAATGATGCAATAAGAGGTCGTAAATTCAAAATTAAAGTTAACCACAGCAGAACAAGGAAACTGCAAAGGAACTCGCATTTCCACTTAGTATAATATTTTGTAGATCAGTTTCACAAAATTAAATTCCAAGCGATTGGAAAGGATCAAATGTAGTTTCTATTTTCAAGAAAGTAGAAAGAGGGAAAGTTGAAAACTATAGGCCAGTAAGTCTCACATCCCTAGTCTGTAAAGGTACTTGAATAAATTATCAAGGATAGAATAGTGAGTTATACGGAAGAAAAGAAATTGATTCAAGATACTCAACATAGGTTTAGGAAAGGACGGTCGTGTCTCGGAAATCTCTTGGACTTTTTGAACTTCGCCACAGAACTATTTGATCAGGGAAATCAGGTTGATGTGGCATATCTTGACTTTAGTAAGGCCTTTGACAATGTACCCCATAAACGGTTAATGATGCAGCTTCAGGCCCATGGTATTGCAGGTAGCATCTTACAATGGATAGAGTTCTGACTTTCAGATAGACAGCAAAGAGTGATGCTAAATGGTACAAAATCATACTAATGGTACAAAATCATCATGGCAAAATGTTCTTAGCTGAGTCCCAGCAAAGGTATGGATTTTACTGGGGCCATTACTGTTCATTATATTTGTAAATAACATTGAAAGTGGCCTAAGCTGTAAAGTCTTGAAATTTGCGGATGATGTGAAGGTCTTCAGGGCAATAACAGGTCAAGATGAGCATATCTGGCTGCAAAAAGTCTTAGACGAACGTGTGAAGTGGTCCGAGGAATGGCAAATTTAATTTAATTTTGATAAGTTCAAAATCATGCATGTAGGTACGCGGCATATGAAGGCTTGATGGGTGGCCAAGTCACTGATGGGTGGCCATCAGTGACTCAACAGGAGGAGGATTTAGGTGTTATTCTAAACACAAAATTGTGGGCATCAGACCAGACCAAGGAAGCCAGGAAGAAGGTACTGAGAATGGTCGAGGAAATAAATAGGAATGTATGTAGAAGTGAGGAAGTTATCAGGAAGCTTTTGATTACATCAATGTCGGTGTCCATAGGGATGCATCCAAAAAATCCATGATGCCGAACATGTTATGGGACGGTAATTTTGACTTGAGCTCCACACGGTCTATCCCAGTCATATCCGAACACTTGGGCGAATGCATTTTTACACCTGTGTAAAATAATTTACCACTTGAAAATTGTCCTCATGGGTATGCATTTGAAAAACATAGTGACAAATATTTCGTGAGACGGTAGTTTTAATTTACCCTCCACACCGGAAATCCATGGTGCCGAATATTTTGTTCCACGGAAGTTTTGAATTCAGCTGGACACGGGCTGTTCCCGTCACATCGGACCCATGGAGCGAATGCATTTTTAGGCCGGTGTCAAATAATTTATTCCTTCAATGTCGGTCTTCATAAGCATGCATCCAAAAATATATGGTGCCGACTATTTTGTGAGACGGTAATTTTCACTTGAGCTCCACACGGTCTGTCCCCGTCATATCGGACCTCTTGCTCAGATGTATTTTTCCGTCTTTGTAAAATAATTTTTCACTTGAAAATTGTGCTCATGGGTATGCATGTGAAAACCATAGGGACAAATATTTCGTGAGACGGTAGTTTTAATTTACGCTCCACACGGGAAATCCATGGTGCCGAATATTTTGTGAGACGGAGGTTCTGAATTCAGCTCGACACAGTGTGTCCCCGTCATATCGCATCAAGTGGCCGAATGTATGTTTACATCTCTGTGAAATAATTTATTACTTCAATATCGGTGTCCATAGGTATGCACCTAAAAAATTCCATGGTGCCGAATATTTTGTGAGACGCTAGTTTTGAATTGAGCTCCACACGGTCTATCCCAGTCATATCCGAACACTTGGTCGAATGCATTTTTACGCCTATGTCAAATAATTTATCACTTGAAAATTGTTCTCATGGGTATGCATTTGAAAAACCTTGACAAATATTTCGTGAGACGGTAGTTTTAATGTACGCTCCACACCGGAAATCCATGGTGCCGAATATTTTGTGAGACGGAAGTTTTCAATTCAGCTGGACACGGGCTGTCCCCGTCACATCGGACCCATGGAGCGAATGCATTTTTGGGCCGGTGTCAAATAATTTATTCCTTCAATGTCGGTCTTCATAAGCATGCATCCAAAAATATATGGTGCCGAATATTTTGTGAGACGGTAATTTTCACTTGAGCTCCACACAGTCTGTCCCCGTCGTATCGGACCTCTTGCTTAGATGTATTTTTCTGACTGTGTAAAATAATTTATAACTTGAAAATTGTGCTCATGGGTATGCATGTGAAAACCATAGTGACAAGTATTTCGTGAGACGGTAGTTTTAATTTACGCTCCACACGGGAAATCCATGGTGCCGAATATTTTGTGAGACGGAAGTTTTGAATTCAGCTCGACACAGTGTGTCCCCGTCATATCGCATCAATTGGCCGAATGCATTTTTACATCTCTGTGAAATAATTTATTACTTCAATATCGGTGTCCATAGGTATGCATCTAAAAAATCCGTCGTGCCGAATATTTTGTGAGACGCCAGTTTTGAATTGAGCTCCAAACGGTCTATCCCAGTCATATCGGACCCCTTGCTCAAATGTATTTTTACGTCTGTGTCAAATAATTTATCACTTGAAAATTGTCCTCATGGGTATGCATTTGAAAAACATAGTGACAAATATTTCGTGAGACGGTAGTTTTAATTTACGCTCCACACCGGAAATCCATGGTGCCGAATATTTTGTGAGACGGAAGTTTTGAATTCAGCTCGACACAGTGTGTCCCCGTCATATCGCATCAATTGGCCGAATGCATTTTTACATCTCTGTGAAATAATTTATTACTTCAATATCGGTGTCCATAGGTATGCATCTAAAAAATCCGTGGTGCCGAATATCTTGTGACACGCTAGTTTTGAATTCAGCTCCACACGGTCTATCCCAGTCATATCGGACCCCTTCCTCAAATGCATATTTACGCTGATGTAAAATAATTTATCACTTGAAAATTGTCCTCATGGGTATGCATTTGAAAAACATAGTGACAAATATTTCGTGACACGGTAGTTTTAATTTACGCTCCACACGGGAAATCCATGGTGCCGAATATTTTGTGAGACGGAGGTTCTGAATTCAGCTCGACACAGTGTGTCCCCGTCATATCGCATCAAGTGGCCGAATGTATGTTTACATCTCTGTGAAATAATTTATTACTTCAATATCGGTGTCCATAGGTATGCACCTAAAAAATCCATGGTGCCGAATATTTTGTGAGACGCTAGTTTTGAATTGAGCTCCACACGGTCTATCCCAGTCATATCCGAACACTTGGTCGAATGCATTTTTACGCCTATGTCAAATAATTTATCACTTGAAAATTGTTCTCATGGGTATGCATTTGAAAAACCTTGACAAATATTTCGTGAGACGGTAGTTTTAATGTACGCTCCACACCGGAAATCCATGGTGCCGAATATTTTGTGAGACGGAAGTTTTCAATTCAGCTGGACACGGGCTGTCCCCGTCACATCGGACCCATGGAGCGAATGCATTTTTAGGCCGGTGTCAAATAATTTATTCCTTCAATGTCGGTCTTCATAAGCATGCATCCAAAAATATATGGTGCCGAATATTTTGTGAGACGGTAATTTTCACTTGAGCTCCACACAGTCTGTCCCCGTCGTATCGGACCTCTTGCTTAGATGTATTTTTCTGACTGTGTAAAATAATTTATAACTTGAAAATTGTGCTCATGGGTATGCATGTGAAAACCATAGTGACAAGTATTTCTGTGAGACGGTAGTTTTAATTTACGCTCCACACGGGAAATCCATGGTGCCGAATATTTTGTGAGACGGAAGTTTTGAATTCAGCTCGACACAGTGTGTCCCCGTCATATCGCATCAATTGGCCGAATGCATTTTTACATCTCTGTGAAATAATTTATTACTTCAATATCGGTGTCCATAGGTATGCATCTAAAAAATCCGTCGTGCCGAATATTTTGTGAGACGCCAGTTTTGAATGGAGCTCCAAACGGTCTATCCCAGTCATATCGGACCGCTTGCTCAAATGTATTTTTACGTCTGTGTCAAATAATTTATCACTTGAAAATTGTCCTCATGGGTATGCATTTGAAAAAACATAGTGACAAATATTTCGTGAGACGGTAGTTTTAATTTACGCTCCACACCGGAAATCCATGGTGCCGAATATTTTGTGAGACGGAAGTTTTGAATTCAGCTCGACACAGTGTGCCCCCGTCATATCGCATCAATTGGCCGAATGCATTTTTACATCTCTGTGAAATAATTTATTACTTCAATATCGGTGTCCATAGGTATGCATCTTTGGAAGCCAACTTCCAATTTTAGGAAGTTGTCTCCGATGTTCATTGGGTGGTTCTCCATGCGCTTTCTGCACGATCACGGCTGATGACGCCCCTCGCACCGTTTCGCTGGTTGGCCGCCGGAGGGAACGTTACTCCGATTTGGAATCTCACTTCCATGTTTTGGAGTCACTTCCAAGCCGAAAGCTAGCTCCCAAATTAGACATAAGACAAAGACATAAAAGGTTAGTGCAAGTTAGTTATTGGGGTTTAAGGGCGCATCGACTGCGTCGGTCATGCAGCGCCCATTAAAAGGTTAGTGCAACTACGAGTCATAAGGGCCCTTCTTGGCTGCACTCTGTACACTGAACCAGTTGCCTACCAAATCTGTCAATCAGCCCTCCCTGTAATACTGAAAAGCAATCCGTCTATTCTTATATGCCAGCAAAGCATTCAACAGAATTCATCATGCAAAGCTTTTTTTCAAATACTAGCTGACGGGGGTCCCAACAGCATACCTTGGACTTCTAATTACGTGGTATCGGTCCCAACAGATGGGGGTGAGGTGTGCTGGCAGTAGATCAGAATCATTTTCTATTCAGAATGGTGTCAGACAAGGGGGAAATATCTCACCTCTGCTGTTTAATGTTTACATAGATAAGCTTTTATATGATTTGCAAAAGTCTGGTGTGGGTTGTCATGTTGGACTGCATGCTGTAAATGTTCTGGCATATGCTGATGGCATTGTTCTGCTGGCCCCCACTAGGGCAGGACTTCAGGTGCTAGTTAGGATGTGTGAGACCTTTGCAGCCTCAATGGATGTGAAATTCAATGTTAAAAAGACTGTCTGTATGATGTTTAGCCCTCAAAGACCACACACGTCACCACATCTGATGTGTAGCCAAGGGCCACAAGTACTCCTCTGTGGAAAACTGCTTACGTGGGTCCAGAAGTTCAGATTACAGTTTCAGGGTCACGAAATTGAGTGCAACATGAGTGATTGTGCAGATATGCAAAGGACCAGACGTGCCCTGTACTACCAGATAAACATGTTCTGTGCTACATTGGGATATGCAGACAAGCTCATGCTAGTTAGGGTGTTTAGGATATACTGCCCCTCTATGTGTGTGTATTGTGGAACACTGGGTGTGAAACGAGCTTTCCACGAAGTCTGTATAGCCTATCACTCCTGCTTGAAAAGGCTAGTCAAGGTTCGTGGTTCTCTCGCAATCATGAACGGTGTCAAAAGTTTGGAATGCTGCCGTGCCACATGCTGGTGGCAAGTAGACAGCTTTTATTTGTGAGTAGCCTCATGGACAGTAGCAATGCCATTATAAAAGCACTGCGTGAGAGTGATGTAGCTCGGTTAGGTATTATTGCACAAAATCATGCTCGAATTAGGTATGAATATGAACTTGCATCTATGGATTTATCGCTGGCCAGTAAAGCTGACATCAAACGCACATTTAGGTCACAGCTGGAACGAATTGTACTGGAAAGAGCTGATCAGGCCCATGTGCATGACCCAGGATAGAATGAAGCCGATGTGGCACCGTGGTTGCTGTCTCAGTTTGGTTGTGTTGCTGGCCTGTATGCATGAAGGCATTGTGTGTTGTATGGTATCCCAGATATGTACTGAGACAGGTGCGAAATAAAGGGCATTATATTACTATATTATTAGAAGATTGTCTACGCTGTTTTTAAAGATGTTCAATGTGCTTCTACTGACAATGTTTTCTGGTAGCTGGTTCCAGTGTTCTACTACCCTGTTGGTGAAGAAAGTCTGCATTAACCTTGTTCTGCTGTGGTTAACTTTAATTTTGAATTTATGACCCCTAATTGCATCATTTCTGTCAAATTCAAACATTTCCCCAAGATATCCCCTCTCCAGACCATGGACGACTTTCAAGACCTCGATGAGATCTCTCAGCCTTCTATACCTAAGTGAAAACATTCAATTTCTTCAATATGCCAGGTTGCTTATACCATTAACCATTTTGTAACCCTCTTTTTGTACTCTCTCTAAAAGCCAACAATCTTTTTCATAGCTAGGAGACCAAGCTTGGATGCAGTATTCCAAATGTGGCCTGATATATGCACAGTAAAGCTTCCTGATGACTTCCTCACTTCTGTATGATACATTCCTATTTATTTCCCAGAGCATTCTCAGTACCTACTTCCGGGCTTCCTTGGTCAGTTCTGATGCCCCCAATTTTGTGTTTAGAATAACACCTAAATCCTTCTCCTGTAGTGTCACTGAAAACACATGGCCACCCATCAAGGATGGAGCCTTCATATGCTGCTTACCTACATGCATGATTTTGCATTTATCAAAATTAAATTGTATTTGCCATTCTTCGGAGCACTTCACAAGTTCGTCTAAGTCTAAGTGTGATTCGTCTCGCCCCCCCGAGACGGAACGGCTTAAAAGAAGTAGGCGAAAGCACAAATAAACCCTAAATTACATGCACATGCACACGCACACACACACCTTATATATACATATACATATATATATATATATATATATATATATATATATATGTGTGTGTGTGTGTGTATGTATGTATGTATGCATGCATATGTGTGTATGCATGTGTGTACATGTGTATGTGATTTACGGCTTATTGTTTATCCGCTTACTTCTTTTAATGCAAAAACTATTCTTCACTTAGATCGTCCTCAAAGAGACCAGTGTTTCCCCGTGATTCGTCTCTGTGTGTCTTAGCATAATCCGAAATGCCGTATGATGTCAACTAAGGTCACCTGTCTTCTGCATACTCATGGGCAGGATAATTGTAGTGTTTCGTACTTTCATCTCCCTTTCCCAAAAAGTTTTTCTTCCGACTTTCGGCAAGCGATGCAATCAGCATCCATGCTGTGCTATCCAAAGGGGATGTAGTTGACATGGAAGAATGTTGATGTCCATATGTTCGATATTATATCCATATCCGCTATTGTATTGTGTATTTATTTTCACAATCCCTCGTGTCAAGCTGAATAATGCTGCGTATCGTGTCTTCTTGACATTGTGACCTAACTTATACAGCTGAACCGTGCCCGGCAGGTGTGCAGCCCGTATGCGCTATACGGTGTCCGCGTCTGCTGTCACGCGGCATGCGGCTGCAGGATCATTGGCACAGTCATATAATGCCAGCTTCAGTGAACGCATGTCATACAGTCATATTGGCAGTGAGAGGAAATCACATGGCTGCACCAGCAGTGCGCTGACATCCTACAGGCGAATCGTCGCAGGGCTTACGCTTAACGTCCGCACGGTCAATTAGCCAACATGATGCGGATGCATCCTCACTGATGGCGTGTCAAAAGGTCGACAGTGCCACGAAGCGTCTTCTGATGCGGCGTCGATGAGAGCGAGCCCTGGGACTGAATCGATTAGATCACACGTCGCACGGCTAATGTCTCCGTGATTGTACGCCACCTGACGGAAGCGTTATAGAACACCATCGCAATGCCAGTGACAGGGGCCATCGTTGTACGGTTGCAACATTAGTGAGCGAACGAGGACGTTGTACCCGCAGCGTCAGTCGATGTATACACCGTAGCGTCAGAATCCATCGTCAAGTACTCGAAGCGTTATTGAGTGCATGTCCCGTTGGTGGTGGCATCAGGGAGATGCGCTGTAAGGTCGTAGCATTGTGGAACATGACCACGTGGCTGATAGCGATCGACCCGTCATGTCGCAACAAACACGGGGAACGTGATCGCACGTGCTGAGCGAGGGTTACCTGTGGCATGAAATACAGTAGTGTTTCCGTCTACCACAGATCACACCCATTGCGAAATGAAGTGGTTACCTCGGCAATGTATTTGATTTGATTTGTGCGTGATGTGCCGTACCTGTGGACATTTTATTCCGACTTTCGGCAGCGATACAATCAGCATCCATGTTGTGCTATCCAGGGAGTGATTTAGTTGATATGGAACAATGTTGGTGTCCATATGCTCGATATTATGTCCATATCCACTGTTCCCTTATGTATTTATTTCCACCACCCATCGTGTGAAGCTGAATAATACTGTGTCTTGCGTCTTTTTCTTGACTTTGTGACCTAGCTTATACAGCTGAACCGTGCCCGGCAGGTGTGAAGCTCGTGCGCGCTATGCGGTGTCCGCGTCTGCCGTCACACGGTATGCGACTGTGTGTGCGACTCCAAATGCACGAACATTTGGCACCGTCATATGATACCAGCTTCGGTGATCACATGTCATATATATACATATAGGACGCGTGTATATCGACTCATGTGTCGATTTACACATGCCTGCTTCTCTGTGTCAAGCCACTCATGAGTCGATTTACACAGGGATTGCCTGCTGTGTATATCCACTCAGATCTGTCGTAATTTACACAGAGAAGCAGACATGTGTAAATTGACACATGAGTTGATATACACATGCCTGTGACACTGTGTATATCGACTCAGATCTGTCGTGATTTACACAGATATGCAGTTCTGTGTAAATGACGATCCGTCGTGATTTACATAGAAGCGCCGTCTGGTGTAAAACCACTAATGAGTCGTTTTAAGCAGGGATCGCTGCCTGTGTATATCAACTAAGATCTATCGTGATTTACACAGATATGCTATACTGGATGCAATGACGATGCATCATGATTTACATTGAAGTGCTGTTTGATGTAAAACCCACTCGCAGTCGATTTAAAATGGTAGCTCTACCTGTGCTAATCAACTCAGATTATCGCGATTAGCACGGGCGGGCGTGCGACTTTGTCGACTTTTTGGGAATATGTTGAGTACCCTGAAAGCCCCCCAAAAGAATTGATCGTTTAGCATGGGATCACATGCAATAGATCCAGAGTGGGGTCCAACAGCTGGTCGTGGTGGAATTAAAAACGTTCCTCCCATTTCTAAATAAAGGTCATGAGATATATATATATATATATGTATATGTATATATAAGGTGTGTGTGTGCGTGTGCATGTGCATGTAATTTAGGGTTTATTTGTGCTTTCGCCTACTTCTTTTAAGCCGTTCCGTCTCGGGGGGGGGGGGCGAGACGAATCACACTTAGACTTAGACGAACTTGTGAAGTGCTCCGAAGAATGGCAAATACAATTTAATTTTGATAAGTGCAAAATCATGCATGTAGGTAAGCAGCATATGAAGGCTCCATCCTTGATGGGTGGCCATGTGTTTTCAGTGACACTACAGGAGAAGGATTTAGGTGTTATTCTAAACACAAAATTGGGGGCATCAGAACTGACCAAGGAAGCCCGGAAGTAGGTACTGAGAATGCTCTGGGAAATAAATAGGAATGTATCATACAGAAGTGAGGAAGTCATCAGGAAGCTTTACTGTGCATATATCAGGCCACATTTGGAATACTGCATCCAAGCTTGGTCTCCTAGCTATGAAAAAGATTGTTGGCTTTTAGAGAGAGTACAAAAGAGGGTTACAAAATGGTTAATGGTATAAGCAACCTGGCATATTGAAGAAATTGAATGTTTTCACTTAGGTATAGAAGGCTGAGAGATCTCATCGAGGTCTTGAAAGTCGTCCATGGTCTGGAGAGGGGATATCTTGGGGAAATGTTTGAATTTGACAGAAATGATGCAATTAGGGGTCATAAATTCAAAATTAAAGTTAACCACAGCAGAACAAGGTTAATGCAGACTTTCTTCACCAACAGGGTAGTAGAACACTGGAACCAGCTACCAGAAAACATTGTCAGTAGAAGCACATTGAACATCTTTAAAAACAGCGTAGACAATCTTCTAATAATATAGTAATATAATGCCCTTTATTTCGCACCTGTCTCAGTACATATCTGGGATACCATACAACACACAATGCCTTCATGCATACAGGCCAGCAACACAACCAAACTGAGACAGCAACCACGGTGCCACATCGGCTTCATTCTATCCTGGGTCATGCACATGGGCCTGATCAGCTCTTTCCAGTACAATTCGTTCCAGCTGTGACCTAAATGTGCGTTTGATGTCAGCTTTACTGGCCAGCGATAAATCCATAGATGCAAGTTCATATTCATACCTAATTCGAGCATGATTTTGTGCAATAATACCTAACCGAGCTACATCACTCTCACGCAGTGCTTTTATAATGGCATTGCTACTGTCCATGAGGCTACTCACAAATAAAAGCTGTCTACTTGCCACCAGCATGTGGCACGGCAGCATTCCAAACTTTTGACACCGTTCATGATTGCGAGAGAACCACGAACCTTGACTAGCCTTTTCAAGCAGGAGTGATAGGCTATACAGACTTCGTGGAAAGCTCGTTTCACACCCAGTGTTCCACAATACACACACATAGAGGGGGCAGTATATCCTAAACACCCTAACTAGCATGAGCTTGTCTGCATATCCCAATGTAGCACAGAACATGTTTATCTGGTAGTACAGGGCACGTCTGGTCCTTTGCATATCTGCACAATCACTCATGTTGCACTCAATTTCGTGACCCTGAAACTGTAATCTGAACTTCTGGACCCACGTAAGCAGTTTTCCACAGAGGAGTACTTGTGGCCCTTGGCTACACATCAGATGTGGTGACGTGTGTGGTCTTTGAGGGCTAAACATCATACAGACAGTCTTTTTAACATTGAATTTCACATCCATTGAGGCTGCAAAGGTCTCACACATCCTAACTAGCACCTGAAGTCCTGCCCTAGTGGGGGCCAGCAGAACAATGCCATCAGCATATGCCAGAACATTTACAGCATGCAGTCCAACATGACAACCCACACCAGACTTTTGCAAATCATATAAAAGCTTATCTATGTAAACATTAAACAGCAGAGGTGAGATATTTCCCCCTTGTCTGACACCATTCTGAATAGAAAATGATTCTGATCTACTGCCAGCACACCTCACCCCCATCTGTTGGGACCGATACCACGTAATTAGAAGTCCAAGGTATGCTGTTGGGACCCCCGTCAGCTAGTATTTGAAAAAAAAGCTTTGCATGATGAATTCTGTTGAATGCTTTGCTGGCATATAAGAATAGACGGATTGCTTTTCAGTATTACAGGGAGGGCTGATTGACAGATTTGGTAGGCAACTGGTTCAGTGTACAGAGTGCAGCCAAGAAGGGCCCTTATGACTCGTAGTTGCACTAACCTTTTAATGGGCGCTGCATGACCGACGCAGTCGATGCGCCCTTAAACCCCAATAACTAACTTGCACTAACCTTTTATGTCTTTGTCTTATGTCTAATTTGGGAGCTAGCTTTCGGCTTGGAAGTGACTCCAAAACATGGAAGTGAGATTCCAAATCGGAGTAACGTTCCCTCCGGCGGCCAACCAGCGAAACGGTGCGAGGGGCGTCATCAGCCGTGATCGTGCAGAAAGCGCATGGAGAACCACCCAATGAACATCGGAGACAACTTCCTAAAATTGGAAGTTGGCTTCCAAAAGCAGGAAGGTTGGGGTAGGTTACGTCAATTTAGGGTAGGTACCTGTCCTACTTCGGATGTTCACTTTCGTTGTTTGGAAGTTGACTAGACTATGAAGAAACGCAAGGTTTCTTAACGTGCCAAGGAACACATCTTTGGCGCGCCAAATCATCCTTGGTAGCATGTCATCCTCTGGCTCACCCAACCCCTGAAGACAATTTTTGAAGCGCTACCGCATGATAGTCCCGACTTCGGGGAATGGAGTGGGGTCACAATCCAAAACTTAGTGAATTATGGCCATGTTCCTGTGGCATTGTATAGAAGAAGCAGCTTCACGGTCCTCTTGCTCCTTTACCTAAAACTATTGGCTATACCCATCCCAATCGTCATTCAGATTCTTTTTTTTAACATGACTGAACAGTCGTACGCAGAACTACAACGGATGTAGCAATTAATTCCTGTTGAACATGATTACAAACTCCAGTATTTTCACCTTATAGTGTATATCAGAGAGCAGCAAAACATTACATTACCTCTCCACCATAGTCATTGAAGTAAACACACCCCTGCAGGATCATGCTACCGATGCTGCTCATTAACATACAATATTATCATTTTCACATATTACACTAATATGGTACGATTCTCATGGAGCTGGACATTGTGCAGAACACTGCATTTATTTTTACATACACATGGCTGGAAAGACCTCTGTATGAAATACCACCACGTTAAAAGAGCAAAGACACATAGCATGCCATGCTGGAGCAGACCTACAGCTCTGATATGATGATCACGAGGTAGTCACAGCATTCGCTGGTGTGACCTGATGGTGGAGGGCGGCGGCAGTGTGGCAGTGGGCACCACCACCTCCGCCCTCACCTCGCCCACTGCCCCGTCGCCGTCCTCCAGCTGGTCCAGCTCTGCGGCCGGCTTGAGCACTATGGAGCGCGAGCCGTCCGGCATCAGCACCGTGTCCGTGCTGTACACCCCCTGCGGCAGTGTGAACTCGGCCATGTCCTCGCACACTGAGTACACGCGCAGCAGGGTGGACTCGTCCGCCAGGTAGGCGACCTGGTCGCCGGCGGCCGCCAGGCCAGCCATGTACGAACCCGGCTCGGCCGCCTCGGCCGGCGGCTCCTCGTCGTCACCGGCGGCGGCCGCCTTGTCGGCGTTGCCGGCCGACTGCGGCGCGTCGTCCACGGCCAGGCGCGCGATCAGCCGCGTGCGCGTGCGCACGTTGTGCACGGCCGTCATGTGGCGACGCAGATGCGACATGCGCTTGTACGCGTGGCCGCAGTAGCACTGGTAGGGCCGTGTATCAGAGTGGATGCGCATGTGCCGGTTGAGCGAGCTGCTCGTCTTGAACGCCTTCTGGCACTCGGCACACACGAACTGCTTCTCGCTGGTGTGCACGTATAGCTGGTGGTCCTTGAGCGCGCTGAGTGTGTGGAAGGCGGCGGCGCACTGGTCGCACACGTAGCGGCGCGCCAGCTGTCGGTGCGCGGCGATGTGGCGGCGCAGGTTGGTGCTGCTCGGGTTGGTGAAGTCGCAGTGCGGGCACCGCTCGGGCGAACCGCTCTCGCCGTGCGCACGCGCCAGGTGCTTGCGCAGCGCGAAGTGTGCGCAGAACTGCGCGCCGCACTGGTCGCAGATGAGCTGCGGTGCGCGCGAACAGAGCGAGCGACGCAGGTGGCGGTGCAGATGGCCGGCTGACTCAAACTCGGTGTGACAGCGCGAACACTCCAGTGACGCTGCAACAAGACAGAATTCAACACACTGGTGACTCATCATACTTGTAGCCATCATTTTTTTAACATTTTGAATGACATTTGAATGACATTTGAGCAATCTGAATGGCATGCCATGAACATGTTATTTACACGTTGTCATCGGTGGCAATAAGCGATATTCCTTAAAACACATTTTGGTGCGTGTTTCCGACGGTTGTAAATATATGCTAGTTGAGAGATTAAGGGCGCATCGACTGCGACGGTCATGCAGCAAATATATACTAGTTCAAACACGGAACGAGTTATGATTATACACATAACAATAGTTGTAGACAAAGCGAGAATTTACGAAAGCATTTCCACAAAGAAGAAGCAAGGGGCTACCATCTCCCGATCTGAACAAGCTCAGCAAGGTATCACGCAAAGGGGACGCTGAAGGACAGCAGGCATGAGCAACAAATGCAGTTTACTGGGGTGATGGACAGCTTATCACGGAAGTTCTTCACCATAACGTGCAGCGACGTAGTTCTTTACACCTTCACCACCTTTCGTGGCTGAACATTGCACAACATATCCGTGGCTAAACTCTTCAGTGTGCCGCCCGCCAACACTGTCTCTTCCGCGGGAGCAGACGAGTCGCCAGCACCATCCCACCGGCCACCCTCGCTTGTTGGGTGCGGCACGGGAAGCCCTCACCGGCCACCCTCCCCCACGCCGCCCAGGCGGCAGCTCACCGTCCGGGTGTTTCTCCAGGTGCTGGCTGAGCTGGACGTGCGCCCAGAAGGTGGCGCCGCACACCTCGCAGCGGTGGCGCGCCAGAGACTCGGTCGTGACATCCGGCTGCACGTTGTGCGCGCTCTGCATGTGCGTCGCGTAGCCAGCCTGCGTCACGAACGGCCGTCCGCACAGGCCGCAGTCGTACTGTTCGTGCAGCTGGCGACGGCAGCGCCCGGTTAGGTGGTGGCATAACAGGCCAGGTCAGGTCAGCTGACGGTGCAGGGATGATGCCGCGTCAGCTAAAGTCAGGTCAGCTGACCGTACTAGAGCGATGTCAGGCACCGTCGGAAATACACGGCTGTTTTGGATGTCCTCTGGAGCGGGCGAGTGGGCGCATAGGCCCTTCTTTCACTTGCGGGCAAGGTCTACCGAAAGACCTCGACCGGTCGCCGCACGGCTCCCCACCACGTGAGCGAGCAGGCTGCTCGGGTGGTAGCGTGCAATAATCGACTATGCAACTACTTCTATTCCCCGGAGCGTACTTCATGAAGTGCCCAGCATTTCCGACACTGAAGTCAGGTCAGCTGACAGTACAGGTAGTATGCCGACTGTATTGGGGCTATGCCAGGCCAGCTAAGGTACATGTACTATGCCACGTCATCTAACGACAGGTCAGCTGAACATCCTTAGCTTATAGCGCAAGGATCATGCGAGATCAGCTCACCATACAAGAGTTATGTCAGTTCAGCTGAGGTACAGGGATCATACCAGGTCAGTTCACTGTGCAAGGGTCGTGTTAGATCAGCTGATGGTACAAGGGTCAGGTCAGGTCAGCAGACCGTACACGGATCATGTCATGTCAGCTGACTGGGGCTGTCTCCTTCCTTCCCTACCATCATTCTGTATTGTAGGCACTACTGGTTGTCACACCCTCCCTCCCTCACCCCACGCCACTGCAGACATTACTGTTCGCCACATCACAGCCTTTGCCCTGCAGTGTTGTGGGCATTCCTGGCTGTCACACCCTCCCCCATCACCCTGCGCTGCAGACACTACTGTTCCCCACACCACAGCAGTTACCCTGCGGTGTTGTGGGCACTCTTGGCTGTAACACCCTCCCCCCCCCATCACCTGCGGGATGCAGACACTGCTAGTCCCCACATCACCGCCATTACCCTGCGGTGTTGTGAGCACTCCTGGCTGTCACTCCCTATATCACCCTGCAGCGCCATAGATACCACTGGTCCACACATTACCGCCTTCACCCCGAGGTGTTGTGGGCACTCCCGGCTGTCACACCCTCCCTCCTGGTTGGTTATTGGCTTTACGACACATCGACCGCTGAGTCATGTAGCGTCGCCAATCTCTCACGCCGATTGGTCGCTGGCGAAGAGTAGCGACAGGCGAGATTCGAACCCACAGTCTTTCGATTGTGAGACAAGCAACTTACTCCTAGACAACTCGTCCCCACACCCTCCCTCCGTCACCCTGCGGCGTTGCAGATACTACCGGTCCCCACATCACCGCCATTACCCTGCGGTGTTGTTGGCACTCCTGACTGTCACACCCTTCTTCCATCACTCTGCGGCACTACAGACATTACTGGCCCTCTCAGCACCACCCTTACCCTGCTGTGTTGTGGGTACTCCTAGCTGTCTGGGGGGGGGCTTTAGGGCGCATCGACCATGTTGATCATATAGCGCTCCTAGCTGTCACACATTCCATCCCCTCACCCTGCGACGCTGTAGACACCACCGATACCACGCCCCTGCTCTAACCCTGCGGTGCTGGAGATACTGTTGGTTTCTGCGGAACCGCTTGTGGCAGGTGTCGCAGCTGTACGGCTCGTGGCCGTGCTCGCGCTGCTCGTGCTCCAGCAGTCTGTACTTGTGTACCGTCATTTCACAGCGGACACACTGCACGTCGTCCTTTGTCGCGTGTACCTGGCGGACAGGGCGAGCGGCATCAGGACGGTGGCCGCTGTGAACTGGCTTAAACGACATCGTCGTCGGAGGCTAGCTAGGTTATTGTACGGATCTCGTGACGCTGTTAGCAACAAAAATACATCATACGTCTTGGGGACAGGAATCCTGGCAGAGCGTCATGTGGCAGACAATGAACGTTACTGCTAAGTAATTAACCTATTACAGGCGAACGTTCGAGGAATCTCTCCACTAACTGTTACCCAAACAACAGTCTCCACGGTACCTTGGTGTGCATGAGCCACGAGCGTTTCTTCATGAACCTCTTGGGGCACTTGTTGCAGGCGAACCACTTCTCGCACTCGCGGATTTTGTGCTGGTGGCGCATGTGCTTGACCAGCGCCTTTCTGCTGGACAGTCGCTCGCCGCACTTCACGCACGCGTTGATCGCGTGGCCAGCGAGGTGTCGCCGATATGGCAGCTCCATGGTGAAGCGCGCCCCGCAGTCGGCACACACGAGCGCGCTCACACCTGCCGGGAACCGGTGGGCGCTGCCAAATATTGCGGTGGATGGTTTGGGGATGGCACTCCATTGCTGGCCGTGCATCAGCAGCAGTGAGTGCGACCGGAGCTGGCGCCGGCGAGTGAATAATAGCTCAGCTACACCACCAGAGAACAATGTCCATAGGTTTATGACTTGTGACGTTCAGTTTCCCAGCTATATCTGTCAAATGCGCGGCACATACGGCAATCAGCTATGCAACCAAGCCGAGAGTACATTGCTAGTACAAAGGGAGCATGGACTAGTCAACCGCATGCCTGCTACGGGAATTGGTTGCAGCATGTTCAAGCAACAAGTATGTCCTTCAGTGGGGACACAGCCGGAGGAAATGTCTGCCAACGAACATTGTTACGTACATGGGGAGACAACCGGTTCTATATCCCCAACTTAATGAGGACTAGCATCGAAACCATCGCATAAAATGCAGCATCCCTGTGCGTTTTACCCAACGCAACATACTTCAGCTACACTATGAGGATTTCGCTCGTGCGGAGCATAACATACTCGAGAGCAAAACAACGGACTTGACAAACTGACACCAGCGATCGGCAATGACCGGCCTCACGACGCGCGCGCCACGCCACCTTGGAAGCAGGTGCGTTTGTGGTAGAGGAAGTAGGCGTGCGTGGTGAGCTCCTGGCGGCAGGAGCGGCAGCAGACGGCGCCCTGCTCATGCTCCCACTTCACGTGCAATACCATGGCCTTGCGGTGGCCGCACTGGCGGCCGCATGTCGCCACCGGACACAGGTAGCGCTCGGCGCCGCGCCGCTTCTTGGCCGACAGCGACGGTGTCGGCTGGTCCGCCTGACGACGCGACGGTTCACGTCACCGACAGATAAAGGACGCGACGGCGCCTCAATTCCGGGCGCCTACCCACCGAGCAAGATCAGACTCCAGAACAAGGTTTGGTTGGTTACTTGGGTTTTAGGGCGACAAGGTTTTTGTCATTTGGCGCCCATTCCAGAGCAACGGCACAGCGTGTGTCGAACACCCTGCTTCCGAGCATGGCTGGCCGTTGGGACCTTCAAGAGGTTGAAATGTGCACATCTACACACACGCAATCAATTCAGCCGCATCAGGCGCGCAACACTAGATTCCGGTACATCAGAATGGATCATGCAAACCAGCGACTTACTTTTAGCTTCATAGTACAAGACAAAAGTGTACCGTCTTGAATGGTACACGCACCTGGTCCGTAGCATAGGCCTCGGGCAGCGCCGGTCGGACTGCCTGCTCCTGCAGAGCCGGGTCCGCCGCCGGGATCCAGGGCTGCTCCGCGTCCCCGTCAGGAGCCGGCTCCGGCACGGCGGGGCAGACGGCCACCGGAGCCACGGCCGCTTCCTGGAGGCCACTGGAATCGAGCATGAGGTTCATACACGGTAGCTTCCTGGACAGGGCCAGAGCCGACCACGGCTGTCAGACACAGCAGCCTCCTGGGGGCACTGGGATTGACCCACCAGTGCACGAGTATCAACATACACAGGAGCATCCTGGAAGGCACATCGGAATCGCCCATGAGCATCAGACGCGGCAGCCTCATGGACGGTGTCGAAACAGGTGGTGGTGGTGGATTGGAGTTTAGGGGCGCGTCGACATCAAGGGTCACTTTGCGCCCATAATTAAAATTATGATCACTCTACGGTGCTGCTATCATATCTTGCAATATATCTTCACGGGTGGGGGGTATATCACGTCAAAGCGAGCTTGTAAAATGAACGTCAAATATTCCCAGACGCCACGACCTCAGAGTCGTTCCCTATAAGCATACGTAAAGAGGAGTCGGTATTCAACCGCCCTAAAATCTAGCGTCGTAGAGGATCTAGTAGTGTACAGCCAACTAAAACATGGTAGACGGTAAGCGGGTAAGAGCAGCGCGGACATAGAGGTCAGTCGTCACCGGTAAGCATGTAACTGTGTGTTGCCAATGTATGATCTATTCTCAATCGGCAGAGTATTACTTCTTCCCGGCGTTTGGTTCGGTGAGAGAACAGCCACTTTCCTAGTGTCGTTTTAAAACTATGAGCTTACTACACTTGGAATTCCAGGTTCGTTGCCATTCTGACCGTATATTTGATAACATAGTGGGGTACAGATCCCTTGGAGGGAGCCGTAGACGGACCACACCGCCATTACTGATGGCGTGTTTGGCGGTAATGTCGGCAGCTTCGCTTCCCGCGAGTACAACATGGCTGGGAATCCAACAGAACACGATATTTCTGCCGACGTCATCTAGGGATTTTACGACTTTGGTAATCCTCCGAACAAGTCGGTTATCCTGGTTAAAAGGTGTTCAGTGCCAGGAGGCTGCTCAAAGAGTCTGAAAACCACGTGTTTTGTGGACCGGTCTTTCTGTATAAAATAGAGGGCTTGCAGAGTGGCATACAGTTCGCCAGTAAAAATCGATGTTTGCGTCGGTAAACAAAAAGATCGAACACCTTGTCTATTTACGAAAGCACACCCGACACCAGAGGCCGCCTTTGAGCCGTCTGTGTAAATGCGTGAAAAGTCGTGATATTCGGGTATTTTTTCCAATGCTAACATGCGGAATTCCTCCGGGCTTACCTGCCCTTTCTTTGAGCAGGTTCGAGTCATGTCAGTTTTCACTGAGACAACATGCCAATGGGGAGTGCTCGGAGTGATTACACGTGCTACGGAACGCGGCCGAATATTACATTCTCGAAGAATCGGGGACATACGAGTGGAAAACGGTAATCCACGCTGAGTAATGTGACGTGCACTTGACGTCCTTGCGAAAATCCACCGATAGGCTGGATGATTCCGGTTTTGAGCAACATTGCATGCATATCTCGCGCCCAATAACTTACGGCGTAGTGCAAGAGGTGGCTCGTCTACTTCTACCATTACACTAGCAGCCGGCGAGGTGCGGAAGGCTCCAGTAACGATGCGAAGGGCTGAATTGTGGATCACATCAAGACAGCGCTTGGATGTGGCACTCGCTCCGTCATAAATAAAAGATCCAGTCAATTTTAGAACGCACGAGCGATCGGTACATGAGAAGTAAAACTGATCTATCAGCTCCATATGAACACCTAGAAACGGTGCTCATTACCTAGAGGCATTTTGTACATTTGTTGATAAGGTCAGTGATGTGAGTATTATACGTAACATGGCGATCCATCCATATACGTTCCAATGCACGTCCACGACCAGTACTATTCGCTGACCCTCAATCATGGTTGATGTGCGTTAAAGTCACCGCATAAAATCAGCGGGGAGCGAGGTAATTTACCACTTCTCAGCAGTTCTGCACAGTGGAAAGGGCTTCCCGTCACAAAAGTAAATAATAATCTGTCATATGCGCATATGGCAGGGTTGAACACGGCGATTAATTATTTTCCGAGCAGCGACAGCCAGTGCATGTTCTGACCTCAATGTACGTTTATTTGTTGGAAAGGGGACTGAGTGGTGGACGCGTAAGAAACCCACCATACCATGTGCCACAGGTGGAACGTGACGACGTCCTTGCGTAAAACAGTAGTTTCTTAAATAAAAGGAAGCACCAGGAGATAGTTTTGTCTCCTGTAGCTATATTACGCCGGTGTACGACGGTGCAAAATATGTTGCAGTTCGTTAATGCTAGTTCTCACACCTCTACAGTTCCACTGTATAATATTACTCGGTTGGTTATTTGAGCTTTCGGGCGTCTCGACTGCGTTGGTCATACAGCGCCCATGTAGAATATTACTCATCTGTCAGTAAGTGAAAGAGGAAGTCATAATCTAAGACCGTAAAAGGCCAAGAGTGACTAAGCCATGGTTCTGTAGTCGGGGGGGTCTTGGCTTCGTGGGCGTGAACGTGGGCTCCCAAACTCACTTGGCGACACCGCACCGGGAAGAGCACGCTTCATAGCGCGATTTGTGGATGGGGAGGATATTGGGGGGGTGCACGGTTCGACGGGAAGGTGTCTCCGTCGGTCTCATGGCCGCTGCGGGTAATGGAGTGGAGTGAGGTGTCGCCAGTGGGTGCTGGCCCTCAGGCTTGGAGGTCGAGGGGGTTGGGACGTGTCGGGCGGTGCGACCCTGTGCTCCTAAATCTGGGGCTCCAGGGCGCACATGCACCATAGGATGTCCAACCATTGAATCTGAGATGCTTGGTGGTGGTGGGGGTGTGGGAGTTGGCGTGGTTTTGGAAGGCTGGATAGGAGTGGGTTCGGTGGGTATGGCGGGTAAGGATTCGAGGGTGGGGGTGGGGTAACTGCGACTTCCTGGCCCCTTGGCGACGAAGCAACGTGCTCTGCCGTGTCGGTTGAGCCATGTGCAGGATTACTTATTGTGGGGGGGGGGGGAGGGCATTTCGGTGGTCTCAACGCAGTCTTGGGTTGGCTGCCTGTTACTTGTTGGTATCGTAAGGACTCCAAAGGAACGAAGTAGGGTTATCATTTGAGAGATGAGCTCAGAAATCTTGTCGGGCTGAATATGTTGTGGGATCACGGTATGACTTTTGGCTTTTGATGCGTAGGTGATTCTGGGGTGAGTGTGTTCATACACATATCTGGCCTCGCGGAAGGTTACTTTTTTGTGTGTGTTTAATAGCAATAATTTCCTTCTCCTTCAGGTAGATCGGGCAAGTCCTGTCATACGACGAGTGGGGGTCCTGTCCTGGGCCACAGTTTGCGCAACGGGTGGTCTCGGAGGAGCGATGCTCACTTCCGTGCCCTTGGGAGGCGCACTTGCCACATGCAGGGCGATTACGACAAAACTGGTTTGTATGACCGAATTTCTGGCATTTAAAACACCTCACAGGGTTGGGAAAGAAAATACGAACCTTAACCCGGACATATCTCACACGAATCCCACCAGGAAGACCGCTCGTGTTAAATGTTAGTACGATGTTGTTGGTTGTGACCATCTCTGCACCTCTCCTCACCTTCAACTTTCTCGCTCCAATCACTCCAAATTCTGCTAGTCCATCGACAATCTCTTCCTCCGGTACGTCCCTCAAGTCAAAACAATTGATGATACCTCTCGACGAGTTCTTGGATTTATGGGGTTCTACGTATATTGGAATAATTTCGTCTACCTTCTTGCCACCCTTTCTCACACTATAAACAAACTTAGTCATCGACAACGCTCTCTCCGCTTCCTCAGCCACCGCAAACTCCACCTCCAACCCTCCATCCTTCAACTTCTCAAAACAACTTTTCCAAACCGGTCGCATCCGTTACGTCTATGAAAGGGGGACAAAGAACCATGAAACTGTGTTTTCCCTCGAAGACTGAGGACTCGCGGGGTAGCGGAAAACGTGTTACGTCCGCCGGAGCAGGTGGTCTGGCCCTCACGAGAGGGACCAGGAATGTTTTTGGTTGTCGGTGCCACGCGCTGTTCTTGGTTTCGGCTCCTCGGGCACCCCACCCCTAAGGGGCCCTACTTGGTGGACGCCTGGGTCCCGCAAAAGGGAGGTCGCCAGGCGCCCGAGGAGCTATACGGGGCAGGCGGCGCCTTCGCCCGGCCGGGAGAGACACTCACCACCCCAACCGGGATCCAGCACCGCCCACCCCTTGACCCCAGCCGGCCGGGCCGGCAGACACTGGGAAGAATCCCAGGTCCCCGACCCGAGGCGACTAGCCATTTGGCCCGCGTGAGGTCCCACGGGCCCGCCCGCCTCTCCGGGATATCGGGACCAAAGAGGTGTGGTGGTCCCCCGTCACAACTAGCACCGTGCGACGGGGGACCTCAACCACCAGGACTCCGTCAACCCCGGGGGACGGGCCGAGGGGGCGCGGCTACCCCGATAAAACGGAGCTGGTGGGCAGGACTGGGGAGGTTGCCCTGCCTGCTCATAGTATGGATAGTTAGTGTTGTAGGGCTAGGTGAAGGACACGGATTGGGATGAGATGGGCATTGGAATGGGGGCGTATGGATGGAAGGACGAGTGAAACACTCTTAGTCTGACCTCTCCCCGGCCGCCTGGTGGTCTGGCCGCCGGATCCTTGAGGCACGCAATCCCCCCACCACGGAAAGGTGATGTCTCATTGGGGGGGGGGGGGTCGAAACAGGCCACAAGTGTCAGGTACGGCAGCCTCAGATAACTGCAGATGATGTTCAGCACAAGGGAGCTTCACTGCAGAGCATTCCTGTAGGCGGCCACTTACAAGATACCATCTGAATATTAACAACACTTCACAAATAACAAGGATGTCTAAGCATCGCCAAGGAACACAAAGATTCACCAGTGACATCTGAGCATCGGCAACTTGTTTCCAGTCAGATTTTGCTTCAGACTGAAAGGGTCCAGGTTTGCTGGACTCTACAGATTAGGAAGTACTTGAAGTATCAGGACCCTGGGAGTTGGGCTGGATTGTGCATTGTACGTCAGCTCGCATGAAGATCCCGCGGCGGACTCAGTGAGCTCGAACCGGCGAAGGCTCGGGAGAGTTTTACGGGCCCGACCCCGGCCCTCCGGCTTACTTGGCCCCGGCCAGCTCGGCAGGCTCGTCCGGGTCGTCGGGCCGGTCGTCGCCCGGCTCGTCGTAGTCGATGGGCGGCTGGAGGAGCGGGCCGAGCGATGCCTGCAGCAGGTGGAAGGCAGCCGGCTGCTCACCGTGCGGCAGCTGCTGGTACGTCACCACCATGTCCGACAGCTATCGACATGTGAACATGGTTAACATGTGCCCAGTCACGCTTAACAACTGCTGATACGTGGGAATGGTAAACATGTGCCCAATCACGTCTAACAGCTACCGATACGTAGACATCGTTTGTTGTTTGTTTATTGGATGCCTCACGACGCACTTTATGCACATCCGCGGCTAACGGCGCCGCCTACTGTTTCGCCGGTAGACCGCTTGATTTGGAAATGTCCCGGGCGGTGCGAGTGTGGAACCTGGGACCTGTGGTACACATACGTAGATATCGTAAACATGTGCCCAATCACGTCTAACAGCTGTCGATAAGTGGACATGGGAAACGTGCCCAATCACATTTAACAGCTGCCAATTTGTGATCATGGTCAACATCTATTCAAACATGTTCACAGGCTACCAACAGGCATATATGGCCAACGCATCCGATAGCTTCAGGTCGACACGGGAGTTACAGCCTCGCTACTCAACGCAGACTAAGATGCGGCCCGAGGAGGAAGCTCGCGATAAAGAGTCTGAGAGCATGAACGTGGGTTTCCTTGTTCACTGAGGACCACCCATTACTCATGCTACAGAGCACCTCACCTGCTTTTGGAATTCTCCCAGGTCCGGTTGAGTGTATGTGGGATCATCCATTTCTTCAACTAATTGTGTCAATTCTTCTCAAGAGCAAGTTGGCACAAGTATTTGGTCCCATCTAATCATTCCTGAAAACATCACATACCCAAATTACGCTATAAACAGGCAACTTTCAAAGCATATAGTATCCAAACTGGTTGAGAGAAAGCCTTGTGTTGATTACTCTGTACTTCTTTCCTGGTAAAGTGCTGGCTCTGGTATTTTCCCTTTAAATTTAGACAATACACATCATTTGCACCCATTTAGCATCAGGGGTACATATGCCATGCTGCCTATACACCATTCACTGGGATCTGGCCACTCCAGCTGCTCCTGAAGTTAGTTAGTTATTTTGGCTTAGGGGCGCTTCGACTGCTTCGGTCATACAGCGCCCAAAGCTGCTCCTGAAAAATCGCAAGTGATCTATCCACCCCTGAACGGGTCGGCTGATCCGGTTGACCGAATCGCTTTTCGAGCTCACATGACTTAAAGCTCTGCAAGCTCAAACAGTGTGGTCACGAAGACGGAAATCTGCGACAGAACGCGGGAGTCGTTCGACAGGCAGCCGAGCAGGAGACAGGTGGCAGTGTGTGTGGCAGAGGCTGACCACCTCAAGCTCCAGCCAACCGACATGAGAAGGAATCAGGCCTGCAGCTACAACTGTCGTCTTCTAAGTGCCGCCGTCCGCCGCCAACCGTGCTTCCATCGAGTGTCAATGCCACCCCTCCACAAAAAAACTGGTTGGACAGCATCCCGTGGGACGACTACGGTCTTGAATGCCCATCAGAGGAGGTCCAGCGGCCGACAGGTGAGCGTGGCACGGCCCTCCGGAGCTGCCGTCTGAGAGTCCGCTCCATCACCGATGAAACAGCCCCCATCAGAGTGCCATAATAAAAGGTTTGGCGCACTTTCTGAACGTAGGATATCTAGGGCCGAACTGACCGACACTGAATGCCTGATATCTTTACCTTCAGCTATGAAAGACAATAGTGGGGTGCGAGGCGCCCCCAGTGGCATGCTGTTCGGTGGACGCTTGCATGACAAAAAGGAACTTGGTCTTTTATGACACATTCAACTGCTAGGTCATATAGCATCACCAACCTAGCATGTCAGTTGGTTGCCAGTGGACTCAGTAATACCAGTGGTTGTTGGATGCGAACTCACGATATTATGATCAAGAGTACAATGCTTGCATAGTAAAGACCTGCAACATTTAGAAGGGATCTTGACTGCATGGTGAATCCTTGGCTCGAAAGTGTTGACTATGCCATTAATTAATCATGGCAGTGGCCTGAGTACCCTATACTGGCACACTCGACCATTGGGTTGACAAAATGACAGCAGAAAAGTCGATCAGAATCATTGATTGATATTGATTTGACATTGTCATCTTGCAATCCTCGCCAACACCTAAGAATAGTCACTCCTGATGCCCTTCATGACAGCACTAGCTTTGCTACCTGTCTGAAAGGGCTTCAGGAAAATCTGCTTGCTAATATATGGTGGTGTGATCTGTCCAGCAAGAAAAATTAGCAAGTGTTATGGGCTCCCTTGACTTGGTTGACGTCCTTTTCACCCCTGGAATTTAAGGTGATTGTCATAATATATGGAATTGCTTGTTCAATTTGGTTTGATTGTACAAGTTTATAATAGGGCATGCTAAGCCAGGGTATGCTGGGTTAGGATTGAGCATGTCAGATATTTAAAATTAAAATTACTTTATAAATACTGAATTGCTCCTGCTGTAACTGCTGTATATGAAATTTTTGTTTTTCTTTTGCAAGCAGAATACTTGGCATAGGATGTTTTTCCAGAGGCAAGATGCCTTCACTGCAATTAAAGCAGGTTAAATTTTCCAATTTTAGCAATACAAAGTAACAGCTTCCCACGTGATTCTCAAAAAGTAGCACGTGGGGATAAAAATGTGTCTGTGGAGTCCATTTGGCTTGATGTCACTGTGGGAAAAGGCAACAGCAATACCCCGAGGATAGGAGCTTTCTACCGATCAGGAACCCTGCCACATTTTCAGCAACTGGAGCTTGGTAAGGTGATTTCCGAGGAAATCAGTAGAAATTTTCAGAGGAAGTGCCTTATTCTTGATGACTTTAATCTAAAAGGATAGGAAAATGTTAGTGTTGGCTCCCCATCATACAAAATGTCTAGGAAATGCCTTGAAAGGACCTGTCCTTACACCAGTTTGTATCTGAACCTACCAGGCATGGCTCATTCTTGGACCTTGTATTCTCAGATTTAAGTGACTTGGTTCAAGACTTGACTGTAGGAGAAACTCTGGGAAGAAGTGACCATAACATAGTTAGATTCAAGGCACATGTAGGGGAAATTATCAAGGATAATTTGGTAAAGGTTCCAAATTTCAACAGAGCAGACTTTGACTGCATGAGTGGCTTTAAGTGCCATCAGATGGGAAGACGAATTCTCCAATTTAATTGCCTGTGAAATGTGGGAAAAGTTCAAATCTTACTTCAAGGAAATTCAGATTAGACATGACCCCCAAAAGCAAAGATGCAAAAGAAGGGTAGAAAAGCCAGCATGGCTTACACCAGACTTGATAAAAGCATTAAGGCTAAGAAAACTGCATTTAGAGTGTTTAATGAAGCCTCAAATGTTGATAATCTAAAGGCATATTGAAAAGCTAGAGACACTGTGAAGCAAAAAACCAGAGCAGCAAAGCAAGCAAAAGAACTGGATTCAGCCAGGAACTGTAATGGGGACACAAACATTCTTTAGTTTCTACAAGCTGAGTAAAGTTTCTAGCACGATTGATCCACTGGAAGTAAATGAGACTACATTGGGTGAGGATAGTGAGATGGTTGAGGAGCTGAGCAAGCAGTTTTTATCAGTGTTTACATTGGAAGATATGACCAATCTGCCGACCGCACACCATAGTTCAGTGACATGTGATCTGATAAATGATGTTGATTGCATTGATAGTGATGTTGTTTACAATCATATCAGGAAAATAAAGGCAGCAGGACCTGATGAAATTTATGATAGGGTATTGCGGGAAGCTGAAAAGGAACTGGCATTTCCACTTGATCATTTCTTGTCTTGGAATTGTCCATCAGCCCTCCCTGTAATACTGAAAAGCAAGCCCTCTATTCTTATAATGATTGTCTGTGCTGTTTTTAAAGATGTTCATTGTGCTGCTACTGACAATGTTTCCTGGCAGCTGGTTCCAGTGTTCTACTACCCTGTTGAGGAAGAAAGTCTGCCTTAACCTTGTTCTGCTGTGGTTAACTTTAACTTTGAATTTCTGACCTCTAATTGCACCACTTATGTTCAATTCAAACATTTCCCCAAGATATCCCCTCTCCAGACCATGGACAAATTTAAAGACCTGGAAGAGATCTCCTCTCAGCCTTCTATATCTAAGTGAAAACATTCAATTTCTTCAATGTTTCCTCATATGCCAGGTTGCTTATGCCATTAACCATTTTTGTAGCCCCCTTTTGTACTCTCTCTAAAAGCCAACAATCGTTTTCATAGCTAGGAGACCAAGCTTGGATGCAGTATTCCAAATGTGGCCTGACATATGCACAGTAAAGCTTCCTGATCAATTTCATTTTGTGAAACTGATTGACAAAATATTATACTAAGTGGAAATGCCAGTTCCTTTTCAGTTTCCCGCAACAGCCTAGCATAAATATCATCAGCTCCTGCTGCCTTGTTTGGCTTTATTTTCCTGATATGGTTGTAAACAACATCACTATCAATGAAATCAACATCATTTGTCAGATCACATGTCACTGAACTATGGTGTACGGTCTGCAGATTGGTCATATCTTCCAATGTAAACACTGATTTAAACTGCTTGCTCAGCTCCTCAACCATCTCACTATCCTCACCCAATGTAGTCCTGTTTACTTCCATTGGACCAATTGTGCTAGAAACTTTACTCAGCTTGTAGAAACTAAAGAATTTTGTAATGTCCCCATTACAGTTTCTAGCTAATCCCAGTTCTTTTGCTCACTTTTTGCTTCACAGTGTCTCTAGCTTTTCGATACGCCTTTAGATTATCAACATTTGAGGCTTCTCTAAACACTCTGAATGCAGTTTTCTTAGCCTTAATTGCTTTTATCAAGTCTTGTGTAAGCCATGCTGGCTTTCCTACCCTTCTTTTGGATCTTTGCTTTTGGGGGACATGTCTAATCTGAATTTCCTTCAAGTAAGATTTGAACTTTTCCCACATTTCACAGGCAATTAAATTGCAGAATTCTTCTTCCCATCTGATGGCACTTAAAGCCACTCTCATGCAGTCAAAGTCTGCTCTGTTGAAATTTGGAATCTTTACCAAATTATCCTTGATAATTTCCCTACATGTGCCTTGAATCTAACTATGTTATGGTCACTTCTTCCCAGAGTTTCTCCTACAGTCAAGTCTTGAACCAAGTCACTTAAATCTGAGAATACAAGGTCCAAGAATGAGCCATGCCTGGTAGGACAGAATAGTTAGTTATCTGGAAGGAAACAGATTGATTCAAGATACTGAACATGGGTTTAGGAAAGGACAGCTTTGTCTCACAAATCTCTTGGACTTTTTTAACTTTGCCACAGAACAATTTGATCAGGGAAATCAGGTTGATGTAGCATATCTTGACTTTAGTAAGGCCTTTGACAAGGTACCCCATAAATGGTTAATGATACAGCTTCAGTCCCATGGTATTGCAGATAGCATCTTAAAATGGATAGTGTTGTGGCTTTCAGATAGACAGCAAAAAGTGATGCTAAATGGTACAATGTCATCATGGCAAAGTGTTCTAAGTGGAGTCCCCCAGTGGTCAGTACTGGGGCCACTACTGTTCATTATCTTAACAAGGTTAGGGCAGACTTTCTTCACCAACAGGGTAGTAGAACACTGGAACCAGCTGCCAGAAAACATTGTCAGCAGCAGCACAGTGAACATCTTTAAAAACAGCATAGACAATCATTATAAGAATAGAGGGCTTGCTTTTCAGTATTACAGGGAGGGCTGATTGACAGATTTGGTGGGCAACTGGTTCAGTGTACAGAGTGTAACCAAGAAGGGCCCTTGTGGCTCATAGTTGCACTAAACTTTTATGTCTTTGTCTTTATGTCATTATATTTGTAAATAGCATTGGAAGTGGCCTGAGCAGTAAGGTTTTCAAATTTGTGGATGATTTGAAGGTATTTATGGCAATAACAGATCAAAAAGAGCATATCTCACTGAAAAAAAGACTTAGACAAACTTGTGAAGTGGTCTGAAGAATCACAAATGAAATTTAATTTTGATAGGTGCAAAATTATGCAGTATATGAAGGCTCCATACTTAATGGGTGGCCAAGTGCTATGAGTGACTCAACAGGAGAAAGATTTAGGTGGTGGTAGCTTTGAGTTTAGGAGCACATCAACATCAGGGGTCACTTTGTGCCCAGAGAAGTATTCAGGTGTTATTCTAGACACAAAATTGGGGGCATCAGAACAGACCAAGGAAGTCAGGAAGAAGGCACTGAGAATGCCCGGGGCAATAAATATGAATGTATCATACAGAAGTGAGGAAGTCATCAGGAAGCTTTACTGTGCATATGTCAGGCCACATTTGGAATACCACATCCAAGCTTGGTCTCCTAGCTATGAAAAAGATTGTTGGCTTTTAGAGAGTACAAAATAGGGCTACAAAAATGGTTAATGGCATAAGCAACCTGGCATATGAGGAAAGACTTAAGAAATTGAACGTCTTCACTTAGATATAGAAGGCTGAGAGGAGATCCCATCAAGGTCTTTAAATTTGTCCATGGTCTGGAGAGCAGATATCTTGTGGAAATGGTTGAATTTAACAGAAATGATGCAATTAGAGGTCATAAATTCAAAATTAAAGTTAACCATCAGGCATCAAGTGACCCATTTTAGAGCTTAGAGGCTCATCAACTGCATCTTTCATGAAGTGAATGGCCCATTTCAATTCATACAACTAAAGTCATATCTTAGTTTTTAAGGTTTTTTACAGCTTAATTAATTTGCTTGGCCATGATGTCAATCCATGTCAGGGTTGTCTTCTTTGTCAACATAGACAACAGGTGCAGCCATATCTGCAGACTCTGCAGTTGCTCATTTACCATCAACTCTGTCAGCAATCTGGCTACGTCGGTCTCATCCTCTAGGCCAGGTTCAAGTCGTTAGTTAGTTACTTGGGTTTTAGGGCGCATCAGCCGGGTTCAAGTCACTCTAAGCCAATCTGCAGCTCCACTTGCGCCGGCCAGAGGTGCCAGCAATGTCACAAGCCCCACCGGACTTAAGGCCATATATATAGAGGAAAAATGGGGGCATATCAGACCCTCTAATACTCAAAACCTATACTGCTCAAAACGCACAATGCTACAGAGCCTCTAAATAGGGGGGAATGTTCAACACCTATAATTCTCAAAACCCAAGGCCCTTTACATAAGGTACAACCGTCCGGCAATTGGAACTTTTCATGACGTCACAAGTTTTCAACGGCCGATATCCTCATTGCTCGCAATGCTATACAGGGGTAGTTTGTAATGTAATATCTTTTTCAGGAATGAAGTCACAGCTATAAAATAAAGACCATGTGATAGAACACGTCTTTCTCTGCCGAACATATAATTTCAGTTTCTACCTGAAACTTACCAGAAACGCGATATAGGAGTTCAAACAGGTGGTCGCATCATGCAGGCTTCGTCTCCAGCTGGCACCGTCCCATAGCTTTTTTTTCACCAACGAATTCTGATAAGGAAGGAATGTGGGGTGGAACTTACGCAAATTATGAGAAGGATACAGGGGTTTTGTTTGATGCACTTTTGAGGGGACACTTTACCCTTAAATCTCGACTTTTCCAGCCAATAATTTCAGGTCTTATCATGGGACCCCATTGAGTGTACCTTTCAATTCATTTGAGTTCTCCTATTGCCTTCATGCAATGCGTTCCCCAATAATTGCCAGAAGCAGCTCCGCCATCAGCCGCCTCACGATGCCGGGCTGGTCATCCGCCGCGCGGCCCATCACCAGGTTGAATGTCAGCTCAAAGCCATGCACCACTGCCATCCAGCGTTCCGAGGGCACCAAGAGACCGCCACGGCTCACTACGCGAAGCCAGCTGTCGGGCACAGAACTGGGCTGCGCTATGCTGGTTGCCTGATCAAGTGTAGGGTCGATGGCCCGGCATTTGCATGCCACAAACCCTGCCACGAAAGCCAGCGCCTCCAGCTCGATCCCTACCTCATCGCTGGGGTCCCGGGCCGCCATCACCTCGACCAAAGGCATTGCCGGGTGCTCGCCAGCGGAGTCCTCCAGGTTGAGGGGCGCCGGAGGCTGCAGGGTTGAGGCTTGGTAGGCCCGATTGAAGTCTGCTTCCTCCTCGGCGGCATCCAGTTGGTCAAGATCCTGAATCTGAAACAGATGAACATTACCCTGAAGTACACATCATGGTAGTCAAAACTGCTTTGTTTGCGTTCAGTTCAGTGAAAACGTACGCAACACCGTCAGCTTCACTGGTGGTTTCAAAGTAAAACATGGAATGGCAGAATCCAGAATGCAAAGCTTCCCATGTTTTGCTTCAGCTACACTATGTGATATCTGCGTTGTCCTGTTACAAGTTCTCAGGTACAGTGAGACATTTTTCGCGAAATATGGTGGAATATAATTACATAATTACCTATGATGTAGCATATTATACACGAACAGTTGATAACACAGGCATTGTGATTGTTGTCCCTATCGTGAATTCAGGTATTTATATATCGGGGATCTATCAGAACAAGTAAAAAGGTGCTTTATTGGCTCAGACTTGAGCTTAAAAGATTTGAAGATGTTTTAAACAGCCTTGCATCTAACGCGAATGATGACATTGGGCTGCATCCGTTTCGACATGTCACAACTAACGAAAAACAAACATTATTTGAACACTGCTTAGCTATGATCACATATTTACCTGGATGTCGAGGCCCTCGAAGGCATCGTTGGTGAGGCAGTCCAGCCGGCTCTCCGTGGACAAGAAGTCCGTGTCGGCCTCCAGCTGTACCGCACGGCCCCGGCTGTTGGCGGCCACCAGCGGGGACGGCGCCATCAGTAGGATGCGTAGCCGGGACCGCGCCTCCACAGCGTCCGGGGTGGTGTTCTGGCCGCACATGCCCCGGAGCTGGGAGAAGACATTTTCCAGGCAGTCCTGGTTCAGCCTGGAGGTCAGCAGGTACTGGTACCCGGGGACTGTGGCCAGCAGGTCCGCGTGCAGGCCGCGAAGTGAGGCAATGCTCCGCAGTATGCCGTGCTGGAACGGGAGCAGCCCTGCCCGTCCACCGGGGTGCCTTGGTGTGAACTTCCGCGCACTCCCGATGAGCAACTCCATGTCCCGGAGAGCTGCTTCCTGGACGGCCGTGGCCCCCGGGCTGATGCCGTAGCCGCAGCGCTCCAGTCGGGCGTTGAATGGCGCACGGCTGTTTGCGACATCAAACCACTTGTCGACGGTGAGCACGGCCGCCGACTGTTGCTGGCGGCGAGGCAGCAGCTGCCCCATCGCAGTCCCCACGCTGTTGGAGAAGGCCTGCGTGGCTAGATGCACCCTCTGGCCACTCTGACCAGCGGCCTGAAAATATAGGGCAGGTATGTCCAAAGTGCATTTTGGACGATAGCCAACGGCTTCAATGCGAAGTTTTGTTTAATGCGAAGCAATTTCTCAGTCCACTTGTGATCCGTCTCGCAGTTGTAATATCTAAGTCCATCGAGCAACGTTCACCTTAGCCATTGCCAGTGGAGTGGGTGTTGGTGGGAGTAGGGATGGGAGTGGGGATGCGGGTGGCGTTGGTGGGTGATGTGGGCGGGAGTGATGCACCCCCTAGGCTTTTCCGCGTATTTTCCGGACTGTTCAACGGAACCCATCCTGACTTCCGGTACCTCACAGGATATTTTCATCTTTTTCAGAAATTCTAGTAAAATTGCTTAGATTATGCAAGGTTGTGGAACGATCACATCACAAAAGGGAGAACCTTGAATTTTGTTCAACAAAGCCATGTATCACGCAGCCTGGCACAACATGGCGAGCCAAAATGATGTTGGATATGTGGTAATTGGGGATTGCACAAACAGGATGATGTAGGTTATTAACCTTTTCCATGTCCTTTGAGGCTTTGAGGTCATTGTCCTGAGTTTGCCCCCCAGGATGACATTCGTCACTAAGTGTACAGTAACCCTAAAACTATTTCATGTTTTGAATTGGATTCCCCGTCCATTTTTACCACTTAGCGCCTAGAAATGTTAATTTTATACTATATTATATTAGTTATAACTTTCATATATTCAGAAGATCTGACAGAAAAGCACTTGACGTCCATACAGGTTATGCGAGCAGTATGAGTTGCTCCGAATCCCCTTCTTACCTCCAGGTGGAACCGCGTGAGCTTGGGGCAAAGCCTCAGCTCGCCGTTGTCCAGCGCAAGCAGCTCCTCAAAGCACTGACGGCTGAGCAGGGCTGTACCGCCATCGGTCTTCGGCACCAGCAGGCCGCCGTTCTCCGCCATTGTGTGGGCTCTCATCAGCTTGATGAGGTGGGGCGGGTCCGCAAAGACCCAGACTTTCCTAAGGGGATGGGAGAGGTTTCTAATTAACATGGGGTCGGGTGTGGTGGGGGTAAACATTAACCCCACCCCTAGGCTTTCTAAAATAACGAAATGTACTTGAATTGAAATATTTTTACAGTATGCCAGCCAAAAAAGCTGCATGCTGGTAAATAAGCTGTTGTGTACGTGGAATCAACATATGATCATACCTGGGGTACAACAAACTTTTGGGTCGAGGAGCTGATATCAAGTTTATACATGCCACAATATCGATTTTATGCAGCAATGAAATGCTTGCCTATTTACGTTACACTCACTGTTGTTTGGGACTCTGGAAAGCTACAACACCATCAACATCACCAAACTAGTTTGACATGGACGTACCGGATTGGGTCTGCTGGGTTGGATATCCAGGTTGAGGACGAAGTGACGCCGGCCTCCTTCCACATGGCCTCGTTCGAAGGGGCCATGTCGCTCACGGCGGCGACCACCTTCAGGCCCAGTGTCTCCAGTCTGGCGATGACGACGGAGAGCTTCTCGATGGTCATGGCAGCGTCCAGTTCATAGAACAGCGGCTGCTTCCAAGGTGCGCACAACCCACGAACCATGAGAACCTGCAGTAGGATTTCCGAATTCAGATACCGCTGACGCCTTAGAGATTCTGAACATTGAACAAACACACAACTGACATGCACGAATTCCCCATTACCCAGCAAAATATAAAAAGACAATCATGACATGCAATTGTAATCACCCAAACAGAGCAGTGGGAAGACATCTACCCTCCACATTGAGAAGTGTAATTGGATTCCCAGTCAACCGTTACTTTTTATTTCGGTCACAGCTGCCAATTAACCGAAATTTGTCAAAACTGGTGGAGAAGTCGGTACGGCCGGCATAATGTTAAGGACGTAAAACATTACGGTATTAACATTATGTTAAGGACAACATACAATGCAATGGATAAACCTGGTCAAAGTACAAAAAGAAGTGAACACAATTTATTTATGTGATTGGGTAAGCACGTTAAAGTTGCTATGCATTAATGCATTGCTTAATGCCAATCACCGGCCAAAAGTTGGGAAATAGGTTAATTGAGGGTGAAAATTATCTAACAAACAATGCGAACGTCGTAAACATGCAACAGTCCCTGGCTCATCGTCAGAAAGTACACATTTCATACCTGGAGCTTAGATGCCGCCAGCACCTGGTCCGCTGCAGCGTCATAACAGCGTCTACTGTCCAGGCTCATCTCGTCGAATGAGATGACGCACAGACGTTGGATGGGCTCCATGGTCTGGACGGCCGCCTCCAGAACCGCGGCGGCAGCCTCCATCACGCCCGGTGTGACCGTGAAGGAGCGTATCCATCGTGACAGCGTCGTCATGGACGGCAGGGGGAGATTTAGCACGTTGCTGACATAAGCGAAGGCCTTCTTCGAGATGCAGCGCAGGCCCAGCGCTCTGGCGACGGCCTTGGCCCCCCAACAGGTTCGGCGCCCAGTGGCCGCTTGGCGCACCTGCTCTGCCGACAGCACGCCCGCTTCCAGCAGCTGGTCCAGGGTCGCGGCCTTCTTCGCCAGGATGCTGTTGCGGCGGAGCAGATCAGACTTCTGGCGCCGCCACGCCAGACGTCTCTGACGACAGATACGCTGCATCCGATCCACCTTTCTCTGCAGCCGGCAGATTTCCTCCAGAGGCGTCAAAATCCGCACTTCTGCCGTAGGCTGAAGCAGCGTTGGGACGTCGTCTACTTCAGACAGATCACTGCAATCGGAAAACAAGGCCGACGCGTAATATATCACTTTTTGCCTTTTGGAGGCGAAGGTGAGTGAAATGTTAAAAGCAATCTTAGTGATTCATTAAAATGAAGAACATTTTGTTGGTAATGAACATACTGTAGCACAGTAAGTATAATCACAGTACAAAGAACAATAAGAATATATTTTGATCAGACATACTTTTTCCCATTATTTCCATAAATAGGTACACACCAGGATCAACAAGACATGTTGTGAAGTCATACTTTAGTGTGCATCTGCATCAATCATATTTCATAACTGGTTGCAAGACAGATTGAAGATTGGGTGTGCTTACTTTTGTCTTGTGGTACTACCAAAAATGGAATTTGCACCATAATAACTTACCACATCGGGGAATCAGTATCAGCTCAGCTTCAGACATCTGTAGATTTGGACTTGACCTATCACCAAGCACACTGTCAACAGTCTGCTTCTGCTCCCTATGAGTATGGCGCTGACACCTCTCCAAAGCAGCTGTTCTCTCCTCCCTGTTGCAAAGATGAAGGAAGAGTTACATATAGATCCAATAAGCTATGTTTATGCTATGCTATTGGCAGCAGTGTCAGTGCATTGACAGCATGTTAAACTCTTGGCCAAAATTCTGCCATTGAACTAGAGCTCATTGCCTGTGCCTGTGGAACTCATTGTGGTGAGACAAGGGTTTATGCACCAATCCCTGATGTGCAATAGGACCCTGGTTCATGAAGCCACCCCAGCAAGAATGTAGACTATTTTTTAAAGCAGACAAGCAATGGGGATAAACATCGAAATATACATCATTTTTCTGCATTAGAATATTCCAACAAGCATTACACATATTATGCCATCATAAAGCTGAAGATGTCAAACTAGCTGATGTAATTTTAAATTTGTAATATTTTAAAGAAGAAAATTATTCTTAAAATTTTACCTCGGGTGAGTTGATTGTTTTTTTATAAGTGTTTTTCCCAGCAAGGCTAAGTTACATTTCTTTAACACATTGTTTGTGTTGCAATACAACCAAACTCAAAGCATATTTTTGGTGGTTCACATTCTACAGACTGGCAGACTCCCATCATTACTTTGAGCCATCACCAGCATAAACTCAATACAACTGACCTAACTTGCTGGTAATCAACCAACTTGATGTTTTTAAATCCAAGTTCTTGCATGGGTTGCTTCAGTCTGCATACTGCAGTCTGAACCTCAGTCTGCATACTAAGGCAGGCATGAACAAAAAATACATGCAGTTAATTGCAGGTAGAAATGTTGTATAAACCAATAAAGATAAATATTTATTATCTATTTATCCATATTTATTTACAATAAATATTCAATTAGAATTACACACTTGAAACATTGAGCATTTATACAAATAGCCTCAAGCCGGTTGCCAAAGCAAGTAACATAACTTTAATTAAGTGCTTAAAATGAACAGATGACTCCATACCTTGTCGGAATGTTCACGGACGGAACAGAATCTTTGCGTAGGAACAGCTTGGTCTTGAAGCCCATGGACCGTTTCAGTAGGCATGATGGGTCAAAGTCACCTTCCACAAAATGGTTCGAACAGATCCGAGCCGTCTTCAAGTTCATCGGGTCCTGTCTCGCACAAAATTGCACCCACTGTGCTCTTCTTTTAGCATCTTTCGGAAAATTAAAATACGAGATGTCAGGATTCTTCCTGAACGATGAAGCACACTTAGCCACAGAGCAGTATCCCATTACTACGAGCACTCAGCCTCGGCGCAGAGCTAGTCAAAGACCAGAAAAGCCTATAATATACCGCACGCAGCCGCACCACCGCCAGAGATTTGAAACGACGGTTGTGGTCTGGCGCAGTAAATGCGCAAGAAATGTCTGACCAATGACGTCAGAAATTAAAGTGGCCCTATGGCCGCTGAAGGGACGGCACCCCCTGTCAAAACCTATAGCTCCTCACACCACATAATGCTTGGAACGCATAGTTGTTCAGAACATATAACATTCAAATCCTATAATGCTTCAAAGCCTCTAATACTACTTACTCCCAGTGGGAACTTTCAAAACGCTTAATGCTCAAAACCTATAATGCTCAATTCCTATAATACTCTATTCCAACTAATATTCAGAAAGCACAACTCTCGAAACAGCTAATGCTTCAAAACCGCTAAAGCTCAAAGCCTATAATGTTTCAGAACCTATAATGCTCGGAGCCTATAATGCTCAAAACCTATATCATCTGACGACCGCATGCCATAATCGGCCGTACGGTTCACTGTGCGTCTCCACCGTAGTCTACCAATGGGAGACACCGCGCGGAAGCTTCCAGGCGCATCCGCCAGAGCGGCGACACATGCGAGTAGAACGTGGATTGCTCGCCGCATTGGCCGTGTGCATGCATTTATTTAGCTTGTGAAAAGCGGGATATTGCTGTGAACGCTCCTTGAATTAAAGTACGTGTCGGCGATTTCTAAACTGAGTCACTGGTTTTACGAATAGGGAATTTCGGTGTTTAAGTACCCAAAGGGTGGATTCAGTTTTAATAGGTGCCGTGGCCGATTATTCCGCCTTGACCGCTGCCGGGCTTAAATAGAGGAGACCTGCGCTCGTGTTTCCTTTCATGGAATAAGTATGCTTACACTGAAGACCAAGGGCGTACCTAGAATTTGTATCTGGAGATATTGAGGATGCCCAGGTTTGCCCAGTAATATTTATGCTGCGTTTCAGTGGCATAATTAGGCGGTGGCGCAGCCAGAAGTTTCTGAAGGGGGTGGTACTACGTCTGGGGTGTCCCTCTGTAGGCTCTTGCAGGGCCGCGGGTGACACTCTGCAGATTGATAGCGCCCCTAACGGCTCGGAGCCACTCTGCACAATGCGTGGTTGCCTTTACAATGGCTGGGGTACTCTTTTTCAGACCGCAGAGATGTTCCTGCAACGTATAGGGTTCCGCTACAGTGCCTGCGATGCCATGTCTGTAGTCTGGCAGCAGGGGCGACGGAACGTATGTGGCGCTGGGGTGCTGCGCCCTTCCTTGCGCGAACAAAGGGACGCCGCACCCACTTGACGATCTTAGTAAAACTGCTTGCTCTCCTTAAATAATAGGCTTCTTAATATCAAGCAAATCTTCAAGGTTAAACGCGGCACCGTGACACTTCACTTATGTAGGTATGGCTACACATAGGCGCACCGGAGGGGGGCCAGGGGGCTCGGCCCCCCATGAGACCAAAGTGCCCTTTTGGCCAAAAGTGCCCTATTGGCCGGAATTCCCCAAATTTAGCCCAAAAATCACCTGCCTTATGTGCCCCGCCTGTGCTAAAGGTGCCATTTGCGCCCAAAACTGCCCTTTTTGGCTAAAAATGGCATTCCCCTGTGCCCTTTCCTGTCCTATGCCTGTCCCAATTAGGTGCCCTTTTGATTTAAAAGTGCTCTGTGTCCTGTACTGTACCCTGCCCTGTGCCTTGTGCTGTATCGTGAACTCTGTTCTGCCATGTGTCCTGCCCTATGCCCTGCCGTATGCCGTGCCCTATGCCCTGCCCTGTGCCCTGCCCTGTGCCCTGCCCTGTACCCTGCCCTGTGCCCTGCCCTGTGCCCTACCTTGTGCCCTGTCCTGTGGCCTGTGCCTATAGGCGCACCGGTGTGTGGTGCTCAGGGGCCCGGCTTCCTCTCCATAGGTCGAGATCGAGAAGTGTCCCTGGGCAGAAAGTGCCGTTTTGAGTTTGGGCGCAAAAGTGCTCATCGGCCGTGGCCTAAACGATCGAACGATGCATACCTACCCCGCCTACCCCTAGGTTCGCCGAACCTAGCGGTACATGTCACTTGCCTTCAGGACCATCGCCTTCGTGTCAGCTGTTATCATCCTTTCGAGAAATCCTCATCCTGCGTACTTTTACATCAAAGGTAAGCTGGCAACCTTCATCTCACGACATAATGCATGCAGGCTGCATGTTTTTGAAAATATTATTGTAAATACAAAGGCTCGGTACTATAACATATAACGTGTCCCATGGAAAATGCACCCCCCCCCCCCCCCGGTCAGCAAACCTTCCAGTGTGCCCCGGGCCGCAAAGTGCCCTTTTGGAGTCAGCCAAGTGCCCTTTTCGGTCCCCCCCCCACGGAAAAATCTTGGGTGCGCGCCTGTGGCTACATAAGTGAATTCACATGTTCGTAATTTGTCTTGTCATTTTTCCCGAACTACTAGTGCTTCAAATGCATTATTGTTTTGATACACATCACGCTTTACCCTGCATCACTGCAAAAATTTACTTAAAGTGATCTTTCGTGTGTCATCTGAAGCTAAAGCTACGATCACTTCACTCGGATAACTTTGCCCATTGTCTCATAGGCGTAGGAACCGGTGGGGCCGCTGGGGCCATGGCCCCACCACTTTTTGACCTGGTGGGGCCAGCAATGTTAACTGGCCCCACCACTTTTTGAGCAATAACTGCCAAAGATAAATAAGAAAACAACGTGATGTAAAGTAATTATTAGAACCATGAGAGGAACCATTAAAACAATCATATAGATGACTGGTACACATGGCGTGCCTTTTATTTACAGACCGGGGCTGCGGAGTCGGAGTCGACAAAATTATGCCGACTCCGACTCCGCCTGACACGGGCTGGTGACATTAGCTTGCTAACCAATGTTCGCCGTTTTCCGGTGCAAACCTATGTTAATTCGAGCGTACTAGCAACATCTCCAGAAACGGAGGATCAACCATTGCTATAAGCACGTTTTCCCGCGTCTTCCTGCGCGAGAAAAAGCCGGCAGAGCATTTATCCGTCGCCGGCATTGCATTCAATTATTGATGCAGAAAATTAAGTTCGGTCTGTTATATTTATGAGTTTGTGATACTGGCTTTTACTGGCCAAGTCGGAGTCGATCCCGGAGTCGGAGTCGACTCCGGGGGGTCGGAGTCGGAGTCACCCAGAAACCCATCGACTCCGCAGCCCTGTTACAGACTAGCAGTTTAGTCACTTACGTCTATTGCTAGCTTGATTTGGCGCACAAGAGACATTTCTGACAACTAGCCCAAACCCGATTTATAAATGTGTATGAAGGCACCTTGGCCCGAGCCGCCCGCCCCAAACTGATGCTGGATGCAGATTTCTTGACTCAATAGTGGAAGCAACACTGGCGGATCCAGGGGGGCATTAGGGGCAAATGCCCCCCAAAACCAAAATGGCCTATATTTCGTAAAAACAATGTTTTTTTTTCGCGATTTTTCCGGAAATGCCCCCCCCTCCCCCAAACCGATAAAAATATCCGTCCTGGATCCGCCAGTGGGAAACAACTGGTAATTAATGTATGCATGGCTATTTGAAGTTGTCAATGATAAGATAATATGAATGCTAATTCTAACGATGACCCTTGATACCATATTTGCCATTTGTCATGAAAGATCAGTGCTGGGCACGCGATCGAAAATAGGTGGTCCGCGATTGGTATTCCGCTATGGAAAATTTGGCGTTCCGCGATCGCGGAATATTGATTTAATTTTCAATTAAAATTCCGCGATCGTTAATTCCGCCATCGGTAATCGCTAGCGAAGTTTTTGCAGCACCCAAAAGCACCCCAGCGAAGTTTTACCGCTTATTCGCGCATTTCTTCAAAGAAATGAAGTCAATAAGCGGTAAAGCGGTAGCGCGGGACAATTTTTGTCCTTTCTAGCTTTACATTTTGGATCGCGGACTAAAAATCGCGGAATTTAAGGAGGAAAAAATCCGCGATCGCGATCGCGGAATTTATTCAAATTTAATAAATTTCTGCGATCGATTTTTGGTAGTCTGCGATCGCGGAATCGCGAAGTATAATTCCGCGATGCCCAGCACTGTGAAAGAGTATCTTTTACCTTGCCTCCCGTTTCAGGCCGGGAGAAGACATGGTTATTGTCATGATTGGGACGAGTGGTGGGGTCACGACCCATCTGCCACTTACTCCCTTGGTGACCATGGGCGTAGCGATGTGCCGACAAGTGGGGGGAGGGCGAAGAAAACTTTGGTCCTGTATTATATAAAAAAAATTATAAAAAAATCCACACCAGCCTGATAAAATTTATCAACGGATTTGGGCTCCTTATGATTTGGTCTTTCTCCTCAGATATAAAACTTCTATGTAGCAAAAAATTTGGCAAAATTAAGGAATTGTTTCGACTGAAAAGTGGGGGACATGGCCCCCTGCCCCCCCCCCCTGTTCCTACGCCTATGCCATGGTCTGTGTGAATGAGGATTGTTCATATTTGTACTATTGTGATCTTAGCAATAAATACGTCTAGTTGCAGATCCAGGAAATATGAATTGGGACCTTAGGTATTCCTCAGACATGTGCACCAATGTGCCACTCCCTACTTTCCACTTTTAACTCTGGTCTATAGAATGGCACATGCTAGACCACCAGACATCTTTTGTTGGTGAAGTAGAAAAGTTCTGCTTTATCAACAATCTATGGATGAATATGGACCCTGTTCTAAACTTGATAAATGATGAGTTTACCAATAGGTGTATCTAGCTAACATCCTTCTTCCAATGCCATGAGAGGATGAACTTCCTCGGACATGAGGGGCCACCTCTGACAAATGGGTGACAAAGTTGTTATGTCCTGGTGCTGGTATGCATTTTGTACTCATTTGGGTGATGATCCCTTTCACAACACATACATTCCACAACTTTTGTGTGTAATGCGAGTTCCATATTTGAGGCAAGTTCACGTTGCTTTTCACCGAATTTCAGTCGTTTCATTAAAAAAAACACACACATGTCAATTTTAACCGGGGAGGTCATGTCATCTCTTTTGAAACCTGAAATCCCATCAGCTACGTAATACTTAGCTGGAAATCGCATCTACCATCTACCCACATGGTATGAAAAGAAGTGAGAAAAAAACTCTAGCCGGAAGGGTAATTTCCGGCTACCGGAAGGCAAAGTTTCGGCTACCAGAAGGTGTTTTACACTCACACGGCCTAACCGGAAGGCGATAATAACAAACAAAAAACCGCACATAACGATATATGTGCGGCCCCAGTCACTAGTTTGGCGTTTTCTCCTACCGCGCCCTCCCCCGGTTGACGACACTCGTCCGGGCAATTTGCCCCTATTGGACAAAATCCGTGGCGTCGCCACTGCACCAGTCACCACTTTCCTAACACATGAGGGAGCATCAAGCAATTTGACTAATCTAGCTTCAGATATTTGTTTTATACATACAGTTTTACTCACCATTAAGCAACTGTCTACCCCACCCAATGCCATTTTTATTTGTGCTGGATGAATGTAATAATAACATAAGGTGGCGGATGCTGGCAGATATCCTAAGGGTTCCTCTTCATTTCCAGAAATCGTGTTTTACAAAAAAAAAAAAAAAAAAACTATTCCATGACCAACTGCTTCACCATCCTGTACCTCTGGTTGTGCTAGAAGCTCTGAAGATGGACATACGAAGTTTCTTCGCGAAAAAGGTAAGTAAGGGTGGATGTAATTATGCATCAACAAACAGTTGATCGGGCTACTTACCTATGCAGCTAAATGAAAAACTACGTTTTTCCATTAGGCACTTTATGCCATGCCAACATTCACTCTTCACTGTTGCTATGCTGAACGATATGCCTGTATATACCTGTAGCGATGTATGTGTATACCGATATACCTGCTACCTGTTTCGTCACTTCGAATAATACTAATAATAATAGCAATAATATTAATTAGCATAGTTTCTCCAAATTCATAATTAGTGGCATCGTAGATTGAATTAAAATTAGGACATCACCACTATGTGAACATGTTGGTTGGAGCGCTTTCGATCCGTATTACGAATCGTCATCGGCAACACTCGGTACGGATTCACTCAGTGGTGATGTCCTAATTTTAATTGAATTATCATAATATTGTCAACTGCAGTTGCTTCATAGAAGTCCCTTCATTGATGGATATTTATCACATGCTGCTATTCACAGTCCACCCTGGACAATCCATCCGCTCCTGCCCCTACACCTGCACCGTCTGCTCCTGCGTGTTTGCCTACGCTAACGCATCCTGTGCCAGAACCCACGTCTCCTTCTGCGCCAGCATCCACTTCTTCAAGCAGCCCCTCTGACCTGCATACTGATGCTGAGGGAAAGATAGAGCTTGTCTTCGGCAAATCAGCAAACAGTGGGATATCGCCGGCAACTGCATGTAATGTGAACAACTCCTTGCCGGTTTGATATGCATACCTACTTTTAATTTCTCTTTTGGTGACTTAACCCTATTACTGGCGGGCCTTACGAGGTTCAGTTTCTGGCGGGGGGCCTGTTCGGCCCCCCTAAGATCTGGCGATCTATGCTTCCTAGCGCAAATCCGAAAATGGCGTTGGATAGCTCGTACCGTGAACTCTAGAAAGTATTTCGGTAATTTTGTACCTCAGGTCAATGGTTTGACCTCCAGAGGTCATCGACCATATAGAGGTTACGCAAAGTTTTTCGCCAATAACTTTTCACCTAATTCAGATAGAGACTTAAACTCAACGTCATCGTGTTCGCCTTGTTAAGAAGGTTCGAATGATATATAGTCTACCCTAGCCAGGTCAATTTTGACTGTTGAGCTTAGGTCACGTGACCTACGATGACCTAAAGTCACCGAAAGGGGTCAAGATGCATATCATATGAAAGCTGGTGATAAAACAAACACAATGGCGTTGAGTTTGACGCTCTAGCTCAATGTGGCGGAGAGCAGTGGTCCAAAAACGGTTTTTGAGCCCTGGTGACCTCGGATGACCTCAGAAAGGGAAACCATCAAATTTCACCCCGGGAATCTGTGAAAAGGTGGGAGTGAACATGATTCTGAAAGTTGTGAGCCGTTTTGATCATATTTGTGGCTTTGGCAGTGTCATTTTTATTTTTCCCATGTTATTCCAATTGGAGAGGTCACCTCGTCACCTGACGTCAGGTCAACGCTAGAGAAAAAACCGAACTATATGTTATACATCTCTGTAGGGCCATGAAGTGTGGTAATTTTTAAATTGACCGGTGTAAAAGTGTGGGTGCTATGGAGCTCCAAAGTTGAAATGAAGTGACCTCAGTTGGCCTGATCTGGTGACCTGACCTGACGTGACCCGGGGTTAACATTTTGACACAACCTGTTAAAAGGACCAATAAAGAAAGTCAGAAGGTTTCAGGTCTTTATCGCCAGCCGTTCCGGAGAAACTAGCAAAAAACCTGAGGGAGGCCTTAAAGGCCCCCCGCCAGCAGTAATAGGCTTAATGTGTTTCTGAATTCCATTACACCGAATGTAAATGTCTAATGTGCTATATCATCCAAAGTGAGGCAGTTAATTAATTTGGCCAAATCCGATATTGCTTATTTTACTGCACATACCCCACTTATATGTTATTCGTACCAAGTACCAACACAAATGTCACACATTGCGATTAAGAGAGGTCTGCAGTAGTGTACATTTATCGTTCCTTAGGGGTTTAAACGTACATAAATGAAATAATGGGGTTTGCAGGTGATTGACTTGTATAAGATCCTAGAAATGGCATTAAGTTCATAACCTATTCTGCTTAAAGTTATCTAATCAGCCAGTGAAGCAAAGAAGCAATGGCCTTATAATGGAAGTAGTGTATCTGCACAGGTGGTATAGCTAACTGATTTTTGGTTGTGTTGAGGACTTGAGGTCAATACAGGGGCGCAGCCAGGGGCAGGGGGCAATTGCCCCCCCCCCCCCGTTACGACCGATGCTTTTCTCTTTTTTTTTTACCATTGGAACTGCCCATCAGCAACAGTCTACCCTCCCTTTAGCATTACCTTCCTCCCCCCTTAGGACAGTCCTGGCTGCGCCCCTGGGTCAATATCTCCATGAACATGAGAAGCATTACTTGTGGCACCTTTTTATAAATGAAGGTAATTCACACCTGCAAAGTGGTGCAATAAGACAGCTGTTTCAAACAATATAAATGAATTGCAGGCAAAACAATCGACAGAACAACCCAGTGAAAAACATGTTGTGCAGAAAAATATAATTGCTGTTGTTACCATCACACAGTCATTGATCACAGCTGCTGGAATACCAAGACTCGCAATTTTTTGTGTGAAAATAACGAGATAAATAATTGGTAATAAGTCGTATTTCCTGTTTTCAGTTCCACCATGCTCATCGCCTTGCTGTTCCACGGTCCATCCCCACCAACCGACCGACACTGCCACGCTCTCAAAGACTGCGCGTGATCAGGGCGGAGGAACGCGATCATTTTGTCCCGAATGGTACCATAATTATGCGTGGCTAAGCCTCTGCTTAGAGTCTGGAAAGGTTTTCTGTCATGTATGCCGGAGGCAGCACAAGCTCGGAAAGCTAACGATGAGCAAAAACAAAGAGGCTGCGTGTGTGGAAGATGGCTTCAACAATTGGAAGAAGGCGCAAGAGAGTTTCAAAACGCATGAAAACTCAATGTGTCACCATGAGGCATGCACGAAAGAACTGAAAGAGAAACAGCAGACCATCTCTGCGCTTCTGTCTCAGCAGACCAGCGAGGAGCAGTCCCGGCACAGAAAATGCCTGAAAAAGGTCATCGAGACTCTGGTATACTTGTTGCGACAAAACATTCCCATAAGGGGGAAACACGAAATGGAAAAAAACACCTCAGCCAACTCCTCATCAGAAAGAAGGACGTGCCATAGCTCAACAACTGGAATCACTACCTGTCTCCCGTGATCCAGAACGAGCTGATTCGTTCGATCGGCACGACACTTCTGCGCAACATGCTGAAAGACATCCGAGAGGCAAAGTTCTTTGCTATTCTAGCAGACGAGGCCACTGACTTGTCACTCAAACAGCAGGTCAGCCTCTCCATACGTTGGGTGGACGCCAATCTGCAGATCAACGAGGATCCCGTGGAACTGATTCACACCGAGGTAACCACCGGTGAAGTACTTGCGGACACGCTTAAGGACGCACTGGTGCGTATGGAGCTGCCGCTGAGTCGCTGTCGCGGACAAGCCTACGATGGGGCTGCAAATATGCAGGGGCGAGTGAAAGGAGTGGCGGCGAGGATCAGCGAAGAGTGTCCATCAGCCCTGCATGTCCATTGTCTGGCACACTGTACAAATCTGGCGTTGCAGGAGGCAGCCAGGAAAAACAAGATGATTCGAAATGCCCTGGATATTACCAACGAGCTGACATCCTTTGTCAGAAACTCGCCGAAGACGGCCGCAGCACTCCGACGCGTGACGCTGTCCGCAGAGTCAGCTGGCGGCACTCTGCGGCCGTTGTGCCCCACGCGATGGACCTGCCGTACCGCGTCGCTGCGAAGCGTAGTGGATAACTACGAGCACGTGATGAGCACCCTGGAGGAAGTCAGTGCTGAGGCAAGTGACGATCATGGTCGAAAAGCAGGAGGAATGCTGGCGCTCATGGAGCAGTTCGATACGTTTATCGGGCTGCTCATTGCGATCGAGGTATTCTCTCTAGCAGAGGACCTGTCGCGTGGCCTCCAGTCAGCGACAGCGACAGTGGGAAACACACAGGAGGCGGTGAAACGTGTGTGCGAGCGCTATGAGGGGATGCGCTCAACTGAGTCTTTCGACAGGATGTTCGAGAGAGCTGAAAGGTTGGCAGCGGCAGCAGGTGTGGATGGTCCCAAACTGCCTCGAAAGCGGAAAGTTCCCATGCGACTGGACGGCGGTGGACAATACCACGACTCCACCGTGAAAGACCTACATCAACGCCAATTCTTCGAGGTATTGGACACACTGACCACTCAGCTCAAGGAAAGGTTCCTGCAACCGACGTTCCAGAAAGTGCGCGAGGTGGAGCGACTGTTGGAGGATGCGAGTGCGGGAAGGCACTTCACCGTCCCCGTCGCCGTAAAGGATCTGTATGGCGGCGATCTGGACCTTGCACGATTGGAAGTGCAGCTGCAAATGCTACCTGATGTGGTTGGAGACGGAGGAAAGAGCGTGCACCAAGTGATTCAGGCTCTCGTGGGGGCAAAGCAGTCGGGTGGTACAGTGTTCAGTAACATGATGAGCGAAGTGCTGACGCTGGTAAGGCTGTACCTTACTGTACCAGTAACAACGGCCACGGCAGAGCGCTCTTTCTCCTGTCTCCGACGCATCAAGTCGTATCTCCGCTCTACCATGGGTCAGGCCCGACTTAACGCTGCGATGGTGTGCACTGTGCACCGTCAGCGCGTCGACGAGCTGGATGTGGATGCCATTGCCTCGGAGTTCTTCGCAGCAAATGATCGGCGTCGCTCGTTCTTCGGCGTGTAATCCAGGTTGGACATAACTGTGGCACTCTGTCTGCGATATATACCCTGCGACTATTCCGAAATGCTAAGCAATGCTTGCTAAACCAGGTACGGAGTGTATGTTGTGCTAGGATGGAGCTTAAGTCCTGTACTGCTTGTTTCCGTGGTCGTGGCTCGTTTATTCGTAAAATCCCTGGTGCCCCGGAACTCAATCTTCGTGTTTGGGGCCTCGAATCGCCAGGGATAGATACTCTTTAGTTGCGATGGAAATATCAATCTTAATGAAAATGGCATGATTGACAACTAAAAAGTACATGCGTGTAATTTTGAAAGGAAATTGGGATGAAGTAATACATGTGTAATGGTACTGCTCCATTTTATTTTGTGGTTAAAGCCAGAGACGGAGTTATTGAGGTGGAGGTACAGGGGTAAAAAATAAGGTGGTCGCCGACCACACTTCCTCGGTGGTCTCCCTACATGGGGTATTGAACGTTGGAGATATTGATTTTGGGACTCCGGACATCGGTTATATTTTGGTTAATCCTCGGCAAATAAAACGGTACATAACATAGCATTCCCTCGCTTCCTTCGTATATTTTAGATAGTCGACTATTTACTTACATTCTATTTACCTGCAGGGCTCCTAAGGATAAGGTGCATGCTCCTAATAATTATACCTATGCAAATGTATCCGTTTTTGCATAGGCGCAGGAAACGGTGGGGCCACTGGGGTCATGGCCCCACCATTTTTCATTCTAAATAATTCCTAAATTTGCCAAATAAATTAATATTTGGAAGTTTTATATCTGGAGAGGAAGACCAAAGCACAAAGAGCTCAAATCCGTTGTGAAATTTTATCAAGAGGGTCTGGATTTTTGATAATATGGGGCCAAAGCTTTCTTGGCCCCACCACTTTTCCGCGAACATGCGTTTTTGCCACATGAGGCTGGCCCCACCACTTTTCAAAACGTTCATACGCCCATGGATGTTACCAGCATTCCAGTTGGTGGCACATCCTTTGAAAGTTTGATGAAAAATGATAGCATGATTCAAGGAATATCCACCTAACTACTTACCTAACTACCTACCTATGTAGAATTTGGAGAATATTTGAATTCGAATTCAGGATGTTGTATTGGATGGGGTGTTGAGTATTCTTGTGTTTATGCTTGTAGTATCACAGGAATATGGTGGTTTTAGTTTCCATTTTTGTAAACCTAATTAAAAAAAAAAAATATTGGGAATTCTGACATATTAGGTTTCTCCATATTTGGAACCTCTTACCTATGTCATCACTGCATTCAAATCAATGTTAGTGTGAAGTAAAGAAAAGTTGTGTGTTGCATATTTTCATTTTGATATACTGTCATCTTATTAGTTACATTGGTTTGTTATGGATGAATATATTTGTTATGGTTATGGATGAAAGCAAACTCAGTTGAAGTATGGTATTAAGATGTTTAAAGGCAGCAACAATGTGTTGGAGATTTCTCTGATCAAAGTAGGCTAATATGGTTTGGGTTGTTTTATTCACATCTGTTCTGTTGTAATCTTGTATTTAGTCACAAAATGCACTGTATACTGCAGCAACTGGGTCAAGTAGGTGGTGTGATTCTTTTCCTTGTATCAAACAACAATAGGCAATTTTGCAGCAGCAATTTACTATCCTGTTTAGTAGCTTTAGATCCTTCCATGCCATTATTTGCTCCAATTAGATGTGCCCTTAAGCCCTAATAACTAACTAACTGCTCCAATTAGAACATTCGAGATACGGATTAGAAATACATATCACATGTCATTTAATATTGATAAAAATTGGCTTCAGTCAATTGTTTGCAGCTTCTTCATTCACACCAATTGTTACTTGGTGGTAGGAAGAAAGCTATTTTGAACAGTGTTTGAATATTTTTTTTTATAAAGCTATTTTGCATTCCAAAACCCATTCGCAAATATGTGGCAGTGGCAAATCAGTTGGTGCATCAGTGTCCTACTTGTGAGCTTTGTTGTTTTTGTTTGAGTGGTGTGAGCAGGTCTGGAGTATTGGGTATGGATGTACAAACTTGGCTGGCATAGATGAAGTATACTTTTGTTATAATTTTATCTGCTCTTGCTTGTCAAATTGGCTTATAACTAATTTATTTGTTGCTTCTGATTTCTATGGATGATTATGCCAGCTATCCTCACTCTATATTTATGGGCACAAAACAGTGTAAAATAATTGACCATGTGGCCTGGAAAGTCACAGTTAATGGGATTGTGCTATTTCATCCTTGTCTTAGGTTTTTACCATTTTGCCACATGTGTGGGCAGTCATCATATGCACGACTGCTAAATAATGTAAAATGCATGTGACTGAAGTGAAAGGCATTCCGCTTTTTTAATCCTTAAGTGGCGATCCTTTATTGTCTTCCAATCTTTCACTATTCCCAAGCAACTTCTTTCTTCATCCACACAGTTAATGGTGAAGTAATTTTAGGACACTGGCACAAAATGACCCTAGATGTTGACTTGCCCCTAAACTCCAATCCACCACCACCTCACTCTGTGTTTGATACAAGGAAAGCCTGGCTTCTTTTCCTTGAAGAATCTGGGTGCACCAGAACATACAAGAAGGCACTGAGAATGCTTGGGGAAATAAATAGGAATGTCATGCAGAAGTGCATAAGTGATCAGGAAGCTTTACTGTGCATGTCAGGCCACATTTGGAATACTGTGTCCAAGCTTAGTCTCCTAGTTATGAAAAAGACTGTTGGCTTTTAGAGAAAGTATAAAAGAGGGCTACAAAAATGGTTAATGGTATCAGTAACCTGGCATACAAGGAAAAACTGAGGAAATTGAACGTTTTCACCTAGATATAGAAGGCTGAGAGGAAATCTCATTGAGTTCTTTAAATTTGTTCATGGTCAGGAGAAGGGATTTTTCATGGTAATGTTTGAAGTTAACAGAAATTATGCAATAAGAGGTCATCAATTAAAGATTAGAGTTAACCACATCAGGGCAAGACTAAGAGTCATTCTTCGCCAACAGGGTAACAGAACACTGGAGCCAGCTGCCAGAAATCATTGTCAGTAGCAGCAGATTGAACATTTTTAAAAACAGCATAGACAATGATAAGAATAGAGGGCTTGCTTTTCAACATTCCAGGGAGGGCTGATCAACAGATTTGGTGGGCAACTGGTTGAGCATCCAGAGTGCAGCCAAGAAGGGCCCTTGTGACTCATAGTTGCACTGATCTTTTATGTCTATGTCTTTATGTCTTTATAATGTTTCTCAGCTCAGTAATGAGATCAGTCATTTTCAAACAACCCAGGTTATCCTTTGGCAACCAAAGAATGGATAATTTATTGGAGGATAATGTTCTATATGACGAGCATGCAGCACACAACAGTATTTCTTACCCCCAGGGGGGCTGAGGAATAGTGTGAGGTATGTGAGCAAGGAAGTAATGAAAAAAACTCTACTTGGCCTGTGTCCAACCACACTTGGAATATTACATGCAGATATTGAGCCTATGTTTCGAAAGAGGTGCAGATGTGCTAGAAAGAGCCACTAGTCTAATCAGTGGACTAGGTAGGTTAAAATATGAGACAGGCTTACAACATTAGATATGTACTCACTCAAGTAAAGGAGATCAATGCATATCCTACAAGTAGCAAAGTGAATTAGGCTATATAGGTGTTGGTGTGTGTATAATGTTGATGGATAGTGCCAATGGAATTTACAATGCAGTATTGATTGGGGTGCTGAGTATCTTGTTATCTCAACTTATAGTATCTTCTCTGTCCAGGCTTAGCCCAGATTTGTCTGTGTAGGTCTTGCTAAGTCTGAGCATCTTTTGACTTTATGATCTTATATGAGTTAGAGAAGATGTGGAAAACAGATGCAGAATATAAAATGTAATAAAGCTTCTGGACCTGATTGTACATACCTTATCCAAGTTAAAAAGGGAAAGTCGTCCATTTTTGCTGCATTCTGAGCCATGTTGGTACCATACGCAATGAAGAAATATTCGGCGCTGCCAGATGGGCAGCACAGGCTCACTCATGAAGAGCATTCCAGATCCTTGCCAGGAACCTAGGGATTTCAGTTTTCTGGAGGAATGAGTGGCCAGCGAGTTGAGATGCACTTGTTTCTAACAAATTACGGGAATTTAGCCATCGCTCGGTCAGTGTCCCTCGTGATAGCGCAGGACAAGGCGAGATGAGGCGAAGCTATGCCATCTTCTCATTGGTCATGCTTATGTCATGCATGATAACCTACTCAATGGCGATAATAAGGCACTGTATCGAAGATGTGGTGCGGTGTAAATATTTCGTCACACTCGCATTCTAATTTCATCTCCGAGGTATGCTCTGGAGCGTCGACGTGATTTCTGGAGTGGTAAGGCTCACTGTAAGCATTCTTAGGTGACGACGATGCATAGGTATTTCAGACTGGAAATGTCTTTGGCTTTCTTTCTGATGTTTTGTGCTATGGCATAATTTTGTGCTATCTACTCGGGTCGTTGGCATCAATGCCGCATATAAAGAAGGATGCATGTAGTACAATTGACGTGGTATGGTAATCTTTTGAACGATTCATTATTATTCTCCAGCGCGTCGTGCAACCAGTGTAATTATTCATGAATGTTTAATGATTATTTGTGGCTGGAAAAAGATATCAAAAGCGATTGGTGGAAAAAAGCGATTGGACAACGTTGTTTCGTGTCGATTTTGACCCAGCTGTTGGAATTTGCGAATGCTTCACTGATCATGCCGATTTCCTTGTCTAACCTGCTCATCGTTTCTGATAAACATGCTCATGTCTGCCCTGCCACCAGGTGGGGCTCGCCGGGGTGAACGGCTTCGTTGGTACTATCTACCTAGACCATCGAGATGTACGACCAGAGACGATAATTCGTGGTACATCTGCAGCGTCATGAACTACCATCAGCTGTGCGATGATGTGGACATGGTGTGTTCGCCGCCCAGCGAGTGCCAGCTGTGATGACCTGGAGTGGCCACATCGCCGACTATATGGCCGACCACCATCAGCGCGCCGGCTCTGTTCGCAAGCCCTGACTGTGACACTGATGGCGGCAGTCAGCGCAGAGACCGACGGACCGGACGAGCTAGTGGGACGAAGCGGTACAGGCACCAATGTGCTGCCGGGTGGCCAGAGATGTGTGAGTTTACTTCTCACTCTCGGCCGCGATGCTAGTGTGACTGCATTGGACCTGAGACCCACCGTCACCTTGGGGGCGAGGTGGATGATGAAAGTGAGATCCGCCGCCCGAGTGTGTTCGCGGAACGCGCCGTGGAGTGCACACGAAGCAATGTGAATGATAATGTATCTGGCATTGTCGAATGCCATCCACGGCTGTGTGTATTCCGTTGTGTCACCTTTCCCCATTGACCCATTGCTCCGCATTATATCGTTCGTCAGCTCAGCGAGAAGTGGCGATACGTGTCACGTTTTTTAACGCTGGATTTCGAGTGCATGATTGTGTGCTTAAAGTCTTTTTGTTGTACATTTTGTATTGTGTTACCCTGAAGAAAACCTGTGGCTGAGACGTTGGTGATTTCTTTGTTTATGAAAATATAGTTTTTTTTTCACTCTGCCACTTATGCATAAGTTGTCCAAATATAATTTATATATATACATTACATATATATAAAATACACAAATGTATACGTATACATATACATTTGTGCAGATTCATGGCAGTTATTGGGGGAAAGGTGCTGCAGGATTGCTGTACGTATAAGATGCAGCTTTTGTATAAAATGCAGGTGTATAAGATGCAGTTTTTGTATAAAATGCAGGTGTACGTACAAGAACCCGCGCACCGAAGGTGAACGGGTGGAATCCGCCCATTTATCAGTTTTTGTTTTTGTTACGATATCATAAACAGGCAGCGTTATTGTACTGCGTTCTTGTGACTTCGTTACGGATTGATAAGCGCATCCTATGCAACAAAAATCGTCGAAATCCGTGAGTAAATATGACAATTTCGTGAGTGTTAAATCGGCCGGCAGGGCGGCGGCCGGCAAACATTCGAGGTCACAATGGCTTCGTCGGTGCGGTGGAGTGGTGATGCGATGAGGCAAGCGATTACACGACCTCATTTCATCTTCAAGGCTTGGGATCATGCAAATTGTACTGAAACTAGTTCACTACGTCCTTAATCTACCGTCCAAATGTTGTACCTTTAGCTTCAACAGTTGCAAAGATGTTACGGGCGGGGGCTGAATCCCCCGTCCTGTGTGCGTTGTGTCAGAGGTCCTCCAATGTACGTGTTGATAGATTCTGCCCTCAATTATGTTTGTATGGAAGATTTAGACCATTTAATCTGCTGATATGATAAATTTGTACTTGGTGTGGTGCTGAAGAGGAATATAAAAATAAAACTGCCCGTCTAGAAGACCAGGTTTTCCCGTAGGGGTAGACAATTTTCCCACTCAGTCGAAAGCACAACAAAAGAACAGCAAATGCAATTTTCGAAACGTACCGCTCTATATGTGTGTTCACCAGCCACCTTTCCTCTGTTGCTGTTGACTAACTATTCCTCCGAGTAGTTAGTCCACACACGTAAGGTGAATGCTGCCTGAGAAAGGTGTGTGGACGAAGACGTGCTTGGCTATATCTGGGAATCTGAGTGAAATCAGGCGATTTCCGACCTTCACATTTTCATGACTCGTCATGGGAAGATGAGGGTGTGATAGTTGTTGCAAAATTCCATGAAAAAGAAAATAATACAACGCAGTCACCTTTAATAATCTGACAGCACATAGCACATCACACATAATTATGGGAGAAACGCACCGTCACTTGCAATCTGCCGCCATCTTCTACAAACAGCCAGACTGCAACACCATGAAGATGTACAAATGTATGTATGTGACCATATTACACTCATGTAACCGATCATAATACACCATGACCTTTGTTAACTCAACACCGTTACCAGTACCAGTGCCCTACTAGTAAGGGTAGGCGCATGATGCAATGAAGCAGCCGTCGTGAACGATGTAAAATCGATATCATCCATGTCTCATAGCGTTGCTAAACTTATGTAGCAGAACAATTGTCGATATTGAATTCGCCCCCCCCTAGCCGGCGTCGAACGAAAACTTTACCACTGCATGCTTTCTGCTTGTATTATCATAAACACACACTTGTTCGCGGACTGTCAATCCTGAAATCGTACTGAGGGCGTAAGACCGCACAGCTGTCAAGGAAAGAAGCCGGTGCGGATGGGCAGGGGAAAAAGCAATCGTGTAAACAAGACAGGCCACATACGAGCAAACGAGGTGTAAGCCAAGGAGAAGGCGGTATAAAAGGAGGTGAGTACATAAGGGTATGGGATCGCATGACCAGTTGGGTGTGGGGGTAGGGTACTCAGCCTTGGATTAATCAATACGCTCAAATACCATGTTCTCTCTTGATTTGGGTCATTATATTTTCCCATCTAAAAAAACATTAATTTCGTAAATGTTATTTTCCATTTTCCTGTTTTCCGTGAACCATTTCCAATGTTCACGGGAGCCAGGAATAAAGTACATTTATCCCTGACCGGCTATAGCATATCTGGGGACAAAATAATCTAGAAATTGTCAATGGCAAGGCTATTATCACATAGGTATGGAGCCGAAAAGACTTCTTCCCCTTTTTCTTCGCAATGTGCCTAATTTCATTATTGTTTTTACCATATTTATGTATGTTGCTTCAAATTTATCAACATGGATACAAAAGGTATGAAACGAAACAACATGTAACAATCAAAGCAAACTCCACATTGCCATGAATGCTAAATTGCTTGCTTGCAGCATTGCTTGAATTTTCATGAGTTTGACTTGAAAAGTTGGTGCCAGGTGCCAAGTTGGGTGAGGGGGGGGGGGGGCAGCTGCAAGTTTGGGGATTGAGGCCCTCCCAAATGAATAAGATCCTACGCCCATGCAAATACAACACAAGACATCAAATGTGCTATACTCTGTATGGCCGTCGGATTCGCGAACACCGCAGCATTAAGACTGTTGAAATTATCGAGAACTAAATGCACTTAATGTATGCTATCTTCACGCTTTTGTATTGTTTACTTTCTTTACTGTTTACTCTGTAGCTGTTCTAAGAAGTATCCATTTCTGACGTCTCTCCGTTTTGGGCGTACCATATGTCTCATATTGTAAAATAGGTGTGCGTCGCTATCACGGAAGTGCTTGCGAAATAAGGAAATCAGTCGTTATAGTGCTTGTCACCAATTATATATATGTATATATATATATATATATATATATATATATATATATATATATATATATATATATATATATCATGAACCATGAACGGTTCACGCCAACATGGTAATGTGATTGGTAACATTAACATTTGTAACATGATTGAACACTTGTTTAAAAAGAAAGAGGCGACCATCAATGCGGCTGCAATAGGCTCAGACCTGTGACGTACCAGGGATAATTTCTCAACATCAACATGGTGGATCCTTCAGTCAAAATTCATGGAAGAGTCACTTAAGACGGAGCCTTCTGCCAAAATTCAGGGAACTGGGACATGTACCCCCTCCGAGCATGGGAAGGTGGCGTCTCTCTGGCTAGGGAAAGGACCCTTCCAGGAATTGTCGAGCCCACTCCCCCACCGATTTTATTTTCAGCTGGAGGTACCCCTCGTAAGGCAAATGCGCCAGTCCAGGTACTTTGAAAGTGGTGCCACTCCGGACACATGCTCACTATGACAAATACTGGACCCCTGCCTCGACTTTTGTGGTCATTTTTCTCCGATTATCATAGCTCAATCATCAAATGCGGTTAAATTAATTAGTAAGTACCGTGTATATGACGCTTTCGTGTTCAGAGTTTGCATGACATAATATCATCGAGGAGTGTACATAGCTGAAAACGATACTTCAGGTAAAAATGCATCATTCCTCACGATTGAACAATGCAAGAGTTCTTGAACAGAGCATCATTAAGGAAATTAACCTAGAAAGACCAAGAATGATGTGTTCGATCGTCAGCAGACACGGCAAAATTGGCACGAAACGGAGACATGGCGCGAACTGTCAGTGGATCGTTGTCACTTATGGGAGCTAGCCCCGGGTAGGAACCCGCAATGTGTACTGGGCACATTATTTATGTGTTAATTATCAATAAGGATGATCGTAGCAGCCTGGCTGCAGTTAGGATCAGACCTGCAGATAATTTTTCGACGGCCTGCACCTCAGTTGTCTGGAGACAGGCATAGGAATGCATAGACGGTACGCCTGGTTAACCCAGCTGAGTGAATTTTGCTGAGTCAGATTTTGTGTAGTTAGAACAGCTGGAGCGTACAACTGATGGTCTCATGGAACTTGAGTCGCCGTGCATGTGAGGGTGCCGTCGCCACACTTGGTACCGCGGGCAGGCTGTCGGGGCCGTCGGGTGTGTTAGTTAGAAGCTAGGTGAACTTGATTACGAAGTAAAACTGGAAAATGGCAAGATGTAGTTGTACCACAATAAGTTACAGCCAGCTAACTCATCCTGCCGAACATGAAGGTCAGACCAGTCTCTCACCAGCGTCATGTCTTACCAGCGTCTCACCAGGCCTTGTATGTTTTTTTTTTTTTTTTTTTTTTGGGGGGAGGCAGGTGGCATTTGCTTTCCCTTCCCCAATGTCATCTTGTCAACCCAATAATTTCAATTTTACAAGACACCCTATGTGATGTGCCCACCAATACATTTGGGCCTGGTCATTGGCTTCATATATTGTATGTACAAACTCAAAAAATTTTCAGAAGCTTAAGCCTATGGTATGCATAGTCTGGACTCGAATTGCCTTCCACGGAGTGTTTGACATGGATAGTCATTGAGGAATTGAATGTGCCGCGTCACAGCACTATTGGAAGGTACTACGCCGCTTTACTTTTAGGCCTTCCCTCACAACTTATCAAAGTGATTATCACGGGCCAGTGTTCAAGGGCAGGAAATCGCATTTGCGGTCGTCATGTGCCAATTTGCTCTGCAGCTATGAAGAGAGAAAGACGGGCTTATGCTGTTCCTGCCTTGCGTGCCTCAGTCGAACAAACAGTATTGGCCGTACAGCGAACGGGCTACATTGGACCCCTGTCGGCAAGGAACAATTAATAACTCTGGATTTTGGACTGCGGTAACACAGACAGGGGGAAAGGCTTACGATGGCAATCAATCCTTTCCCTGTTCTATCCAGGCTGTTATCAGGTCCCTGAGTACTCTACTAACCCATGCTTAGTTATCTAAGGGATCACTATGGCGGAGATATAAAGGCAAACAGCACTTCTTATGGTCCCTCAGGCTGTTGTCAACCTTTAAGAATGTCCACGAGCCATTGCGAAGGATTACAGGCCCTTACGAACACATACGGACCTTTACGAACGTCCACGAGCCTCTATTAACTTATGCGGGCCTTCACGAACGTCTATGATCGCATAGAGATGTATACAGGCCATCACGAATAGCTGCGGACCACTATGAACCTCCACGGACCTTTGCATATATTTGCTGGCCCTTACGAACGTCTACGGGCGCTTACAGACATCTACGGGTCCTTACGAATGATTGCGAATCATAAACGTCTAAGGTTAGCCATACATGCTCTAAAGTTTAGAGTTCTCCCGTCGAAACGTGGCGATAGGTGCAAATTATCGTTCCGTTCTCCCTTCCCTGCTTAAGTTTGCCTTCCGCACCGCACACCCTGGGACGTCTAATTTGGCAAGTGTGTTATCAATTGCTGATAAGCGCCCCACGCCACTGATAAGCGCACCGGTGAAGCATCCCTGGTCGGCCGGCCGGCCGGCCTCAAATAGGCCGCCGACTGGACGACCGACCGACCGGCCAGATCCATTCAGAGGACCAGCCATGTAAATATTGTTACCAACTTGATATCACGAACACATTTAAGCAGATTTTCCTCAGCCTTACCTCAATGTTGTTCACAAAGATTATAAAGAGAAGGAGACCTGGAACGGAGCCCTATAGCATAACACTCAGGATTCTTCCATTCAGATCGATAACCATTTCATACTACCTTAGTTTTCCTCTCCTGAACCATGAATTCAATCCGACCTACAACTCCATTAATCCCGTGCTGCTGATGAATTAATTGTGAAACTTCGTATGGAAACCCACATGGGTTTCCATACGAAGGAAGGGAGGGCGAAATCCCTCCACCCCTCAGATATTTCGTGCATAACTCCGTATTGTACGGGCCGATATACGGCATTGTTGCGTCCCTGCTTAGAAATGACCGGTGCATTGTGTAAAGCAAGACAAATTAAAATTGGTCGAATTGTTTTTTCAAGTTAGGGGCCATTAAAGCAAAAAATAATCGCAGCGCCAGACCACAAAAATCAACGCTAATGCGCTTCCCGTATATTGGCAAAAGGGACTTGTTTACAACACTAATGACTTGCTTGATGCATATTGTTATGCTATACAATTTAAAAGTCATGTTAGGTCGCCGAGGTCAAGTTCATGACATGCTAATGGAACCAAACTTGATCAACTGGTTACCAGTTAAAACATGCGGACAGGCCTGACTCTAGTGGCTACGGTGGGGTGGCGATTATCGCCAAGTCAGCGCTTACTATTACCGTTTTGAAAATTTCTACGCTTCCAAACTCGAGCTCCAAATTAGAATCACTCTGGACCAATGTCAAAGGTAAAAACGGAAGGTATTTCATTCTGGCGGCAATCTATCGACCTCCTCTAACACTCCACCTGCCTTAAATGCTGATTTCGCTGAGCTCGAAAGACAGGTTCAATTGGCGACACTGAACCTTACCGGCACTTTCTACCTCGCAGGTGATCTAAATTGCAACCTTCTCGACACGGCAAATTGCCCTAGCAAAACACACCCGCTTGAGTTCATAAGAAACTATTCACTTACCGTGACAGTGAAGCGCCCTGCATTCGCCACAGGATCTTTATTGGAAGTCATCATAACAAATTCGCCCACCTTTGTCGACAGACCCAAAGTGAGTTTCTGCCACTACAGTCCCCACAAATTTATCATATGCTCAATTAAAGTAAACAGGCCTGCCTCAGTTAACACCGTGATAAAGTCACGTTCTTTCGGACGAGTGGACACCTCGGAACTGACCCTTCACCTTGGTGAGATCGACTGGGTCGAGGCCACTGGTCTCATCTCAGTAACTGATAAATGGGACACTCTGCTGAGATTGCTGATACCTATTCTCGACGAACACATGCCACTCAGAAACATCAAAATTCGGAGCCCAATAGCACATGTTAGCGAAGCTACCAAACATCTCATGCAGCTCTCGACGAAATGTAGCTTGCGCTTACAAGATAGGAACACTTACAAAGTACTTAACCGACAAGTTCGATCAGCTATTAGAGCTGACTGTAGGGAAGAGATTAGCGGAAAGATAGCTCAGAAAGGTCCATCAGATGCGTGGCAAGCTATCAAGCCTATTATCGACACAAAGAAAATGATCTCACAGGGTCCAACCTCAGGTCCTATCTGAGCAGCTCAATGAATATTTTGTTAGTGTAGGGCCAAAAGTAAAGTAAAAAGAGGGCAGTGAAGAAACAACTCTATCACTACTTAAACTCAAACCACCTACTGACCCAAACTCAGCACGGCTTCAGACCACGCCACTCTACGGAAACCGCCCTTATCTCAGCCACGGACGAAATACTAGCAGCAATGGACCGTTCGGAAGTAGCTCTCCTTTGCTTTCTGGATCTCAGTAAATTTTTCGATGTAATAGACCACATCAAACTGCTCACTAAACTTGAACTCCATGGAATCGATACCGACTGGTTTAAAGCATATCTGGGAGGTCACACGCAGGCTGTTAGCGTCTCAGATCAACACGGAAACAGGCATCTATCCTCCTTTCTCCCAAACAACATAGGTGTCTTTCGAGGCTCATCATTAGGTCCACTTCTCTATTGCATCTCGAACGACCTCAGTTTGCACGTCCCGGTAGCACAGTTCGCAGACGACACCCAGGTTCTTATCTTCGGTCGGAAATCTGATCTCCCAAATCTGATAAGTTAGATGGAGACATGTCTGAGCCAACTCTACGACTACTTCCGGATAATAGCTTGAAGGTGAACCCGACAAAAACTCAGCTACTTACTCTCGGATGGCGTCAAAATCTGCGTAATATTACCCCGATACGAATGTGCTTTAGGGACGCCGTGATAGATGAGAGCCATTCGTGTAATAACCTTGGGGTGACATTTGATCGCCACATATCGTGGGATTTCCATGTAGCTGTTGCGGTCCGCAAGTGCCCTGGGTTCCTTGTGGCCCTGAGCCATCTGCATCACCATCTGCCGACCCTCTTCACTATAGTCAATAGCCTAATTATATCCAATATTCGATACTGCATGTCTGTTTACGGGAACAGGTCGTCAGAAAATATCCACAGACTAGACAAGATCATTAAATTCGCCACTAGAGTCGTATCAGGTCTACGGAAATTTGATCATATTTCTGATGCCCGAAACGGGTTGGGTCTCCTCACTACAGCTGATCTGTATCTATTTTACAGTCTCACCTTGCTCCACAAGATCATTCTGACGGGTGAGCCTACGCACATTGCCGGTCAAATTACTGCAAACTCTACCCTGCGAAACCGTCACACATGTGCAGACAACCTGCACGTGCCAGCCAAACACAGAGAGGCTGGCCGCAGGAGATTTCTCTACTCGTCTGTCTTCCACTACAACAAGGTTCCTACTGAAACAAAAACATCGAGGCTGTCTAACCTCAAGAAACATGCACTAGCGTATCTCCACGAAGAACACTAGTCACACAAAAAACTTACACCATGGATATGTGTACACTATGAAGTCACCTTTAAGCCATCGCTTTCCTATCACTTCTACAATCCACTCGTGTATAGCTCGTGTTCGAAGTACGGTCTATGTAGTGCGGAAAGTGATATGGATTATGTTGGCGTACGAATGTTTGTTGCGCATCTGCTCCCACTATTGACCACAAATATATCCTTTCTTTGTAAATATCTGTGAGTTAAGTCCAGAGTGTCCGTAACAGCCACTGCACATGGAGGGCATGCATTGTGAAATAAATGAAATAAACTGGAATGCTGTCATAAATGCTGACTGTCATGCGATTGATGTCACTTTGCATGTTACTCCCTACACATCCTGAAATCTACTGTTTGTCATTGTGTGCCTAAGCGTTTCCACACTGTATTCATGTATTTCACTCCTTTCTTTGCGAAGCCGATTGTGCCGAGCCGCCTAACGGAGCGGCACAATCGGCTTCGGAGCAGAAGTGTGGGCAGCCCGGTTCCGGTAACTGGAACCGGTTATGACCTGACAAGTGTTCCTGTATATGTGACCTGAGATCAAATGGCTGATCTGGCATCTGTATTGCATCATTAGTAATGTCCAAAACATCATTAATGATAATTTTGAAGCATTTAAACACAATCACAGCAATCCATAAGAATGACAATCCAAGATACGGAAAACCGGATTTTTTTTATTTTGACCTTATTTGAACTTGAAGATGTTGACTTAAGATTATGACATGTGCCCACAATAGAGTTCACCATATTGTCCATCAACCCTGCGAATTTCGTTGTTCTAGCCTTAATAGGAGCCGAGATCTGAGGGGATAGAATCCGCCCCCCCCCTTTCAGTGCGCGTAATTTTCAGAGGCAATCCAGGGCGCATGATAATAGGCACGAAACGCGGATGTTTAGGAGTATTTATGACAATATATTGAGAGAGACTATGTCAGATGGTTGCCTGAGCGGCTGTTCTGTCGTTGGTGGGTATATTGGACTGGCGCCTATGCATAGGTGTTAGTCCATTAGGCCATCTATGATTCCTGGCATACTAATAGGTAACTGTCATACAACCAGGCATACTAGCAGGTAACTGTCAACTGGAGGCTAGGGTCTCGGGATCTGCATATCAATATCGCCGACAGAAGAACAGGACAGAACGTACTTAACACGGCAAACCCGAATCGAAACCACGACAGGAACGAGGACGGAAATTGCGTTTGGTACCAGGATGCTATAATTCGTCCATGTGAAATGCACTCAAGCTCTGCGTCAGTGTGCTCTTGCTGTGCGATTATCCTGTATCAATATGCAAATAGCTACACAGCATAGGTATGTGTGCAAAGTGAACTTCTGGATTCTTCTTGTTTATTAAAAGAAACCATGCCACTGACGAGGAAATTCACTGCAACATCGCAATCTATCATATATACGCACACACATGTATATATATATATATATACATATATATATATATATATATATATATATATATATATATATATATACATATTATGGTGCCAATAGCGCCTATGGGTACATTTAAAACATAATGTTTTTAGCGGCCCTTGGTGGGATACTGTGCAGTAATGAGAAAACCTCTCATGCAAAATTTGAAGCGAATCAGATTATATTTAGAGGTGGCGCTAGAGGTGGCGCCAGAGCCAGGCGTCCGGTGCCCTCCTCGACGCTGTCGGAGCGGAGAGGGCGTTCCTCTCAAAGGAGCCGGAGGAGTGGCCGAGTGACACGGGGTTCGTCTCGGCGTCTCGGCGCGTCGCAAGCCTACACGTCACCAACGACACTGCGGAGCGAGGGGTGGTGCTGATCCAGTCCTTCAACCTCAGCCTGACGAAGAACGAGGATCAGCGCCGATTCCTCTTGTCGGTCGTCGAGAGGCACCGTTGACAATAGCTAGGGACATCGAAGGCTTCCCTTCGCCGGCCAAGCGGAAGATAATGAGTGGCTTGGGTAACCGCGATACCCCCAGCCCCTAGAGGGGCTAATACTCGCTTTGAAGAGCTAGGTGACCAGCAGCCCAGCTGCAGGAAGGGGAGGTCTCAAAAGGTTTCAATATTGCCAACAAACACCCCAGAGACGATGCCATTCCTCATAGTCCTTATCGGAGTCTATGGGGGGGGGGGGGGAAGAATCAATCGACTTGCGCCACCTCTAAATATACTTCGATTGCGCTCAAATTTTACACACATTGTTTTCTCACCACCCACAGTATTCCACTAAGGGCCATTAAAAATCCAACTTTCATTTTTCATTGGCACCCTAATATATATATCACAGGTACTCTGGGAAAGTCCTGGACCAGCATACGTTCCACGAATAGATTCCTGCGCAGGGCGCATTCCTCGATATCTGGTAACACTAGTTCCCTTCATATGAAGGATGCCCCGAAAGGATCATCAAGTTCCTTACCATGGCGTCTAAGAACATGCTACGACAGCTATTGTTTTACACATCACTAGCTTCTGATAAACCCGCGGTCGTTGGGGTCGGGGAGGGGGTCGTTGACGAGCCACCACCTAAGGTTTTCCGTGGATAGTGGAAGAACGACGTGGGGTAGCACGTCGAAATTCGGCGCACCTTCTCCCACATCAATTTGGCATGTTGTGTTAGTGTAGCAAGTGACATATTTGATATATTCGGAACAGCAATGCGGCAGCATAAATTAAAACCAGCGATGTGAGCACTGTCCGAGCAGGTTATGGCGGATTTCTTGGGGAGCCCCCAGTCATATAGGGTAAGAGTATTTGCTATCAGAAATGCTGCAAACAATCACAGATTTGACCCTCCTATTCATGTTACCCTCAATCATTGTAGACACGCCAGACCTTTGACATTTTAAAAATTATGTATTTCGATATCCCAACATTCTGATACCGTATGGCAAGCCACGTCGAATGACACCCACATAATGCAACTTGAAGCCATAGCCATGAAACGCGAGGACTCTGAAAATTAAACTAATCTTGAACCTTGAGGCTTCATCTGACATCTCCCCGGCTGAAATGCTACTACAGAGTTGCCCACGGGCTATCTCTTGATACGAAGGATGGGTAGCTTTGAGAGAAAGTGAAGAAACGTGGGGCGACAGAAGAAATTAGTTCGACCTTCGATTTTTATAATTAGTGTGAGTCCTGAACAGTTTGCTAGAGGACGACACGGCACGTCGAATGACTCCACGTGGCGTGAGATGATACGTATGCAGGGTTAAAATATTGGTTTTTCATTAGGTGTGAGATGTCGAAATGAGCATAGCGGGATGTAAAAATTTGATATGTAATTAGTGTAATTTAAAATGTTTTTGATGTCTTTCAGACTAAAATTGGAGTTGATGGTGTAGGTGATTATGACTGGACCTTGATCATTTGTTTTAAGATTCATAATTTAAGAAAATATGTAAATCAGGATAAGGAGAATAATAACTATGATGAACTGGTATTGTATCCCATATCACATAGGTGATCACTTTACCCGAAATTGCATTCCAAAATGTTTGTGTAATACCATTCCATATTGAGGGCATGCACATGCTATTTATAAACAAGGTACCGTTATAAAGGAGACATAAATACTTCATATCAAAGAGCAGGATGCTGATACTTCTTGGAGAAAGATGTCGATTGAGTGTTCAGAAAGTGGTATATTCAGAAAGTGGAATAATTTATCACTGAGCAACTTTGATAAGTCTGCATATTGTATTCAGTGCAGGGCTTCATTGCTTGCTGAATAAGGACTTAAGGAGTGCTGGATGATACCGGGTTTCAGGATACTGGGTAGACTATCTGAAACAGAAGAGGCTCCGTGATACGGTTTCAGGAAATTTCCTGATCAGAGGTCATTGGTGCACCACAACTATGGCATATTTGAATTGTTAAAGGGCATCAGGATGTCTTCAGTTGAGTTCATGTTGCTTTCATAACCAGCAGCTAGTAAACAAGGATGTCACAAGAGCCATAGACAGGGAGGTCGATTGAGCTTTCATTAGGTGGTATTTTCCACCCATTTTCTTGAAAAATTTCACACTACGTATGGCAGACGTCATATCATGTGGCCAATGTATAGTCTATATGCATGACTGCAGGTGTTCTTGGAAAGTATGTCTGTGATTTATGAAGGGAATTAGGACGTGGAATGTTGGATGAATGTTAGATGAATACTGGATGAATGTTAGATGAATGCTGGATGAATGTTTACGTGTATATGACATGTGAAATGTCAGTTGGGTTGTAGCGCCTCGAAACTGCCGCCTGCCTATGTGCAGCCGGCACACCGGCAACCGGCTACACACAGGCCCCAACGTGCCGGGCTGCACGTCGGGGCTTGCGCCCAAACAGGTCGCCGTAGGGCGGCAACCTTCATGTGAGGGGGCACATGCCCCATTTTATTCCCCCTGTATCTGTCCGTGACTTCTGCAACTGCCAGCTGACAGCTGGCCGTGTTCAGGCTCACAGTTTTATCTTTTCTTCGAAGAAGAAAGACCTCTATCCGACGCCGCCGGATTGTGCTTTTCGGGTCCCTGGAATCCAAGAAGACTGCTCTAACTTCGACCTGCTGATGGCATGCCTTTCTGTGTCGATCACCATGTACGTGCGGGTTGATTTTATCACGACCCAGACGTCCAGTTTCGTGGCACTTATTGTCGCACTGTGACGTAGGTTAGCGCAATCACGAGCGGCCGGAAGCCCCATTTCCCCGCGAGCAGCTCGGAGACCAGAAGCCGTTCCAGCTGCTCCTGTTGATGCTCTCATAACTGAGTGCAGTATGAGATGCTTCGCATGTCCGTGAGCTGTTGAAAACTTTTCTTCAAGGGCTACCGCAGGCAGCATGGGCAACATTATCGCTGCTGTGAGAGGGAGCTTCTCTTGACCAACCGGCTACCACAGCTGACAGATTCTTGGACGCGTCAGCGTCAGGCCTGGTGTACGCAATGACACCGGGATTCTCCGCAGCGCAGAAGGTGCCAGTCGGCGCAGTGTCTCAGGATATCAGTAAGCTGGCAGCAGTAGCACTACAGAGTATAGTCCCGACGTTAACGGCGGCGGTCCGTCGTCTGGAAGCAACCTTCCTGGGTGGCAGGTCACCAAAATGTGCGGTCGGACATCATAGTTTCAGGGCCATCGGCGGTTCCATAGGTGGGACCATTTGTGAGACCATTGATGGGATCATCAGCGGAGCCATCGGCGGGGCCCCACCAATGGCCCTGCCGTTTTAATCTCACAATCAAGGTGGTGGTGGGGGCGAAATTCACTATTGGAGGGGCAAATTTGAACATGGTGGGGGCATATCCCTAAAAAAATGTGCAAAACAAACATGCCTGATTGCAGGACACCAATCCATTTGTATTAAGGGTCCTGTACCCTTGTGCACACACATCCAGCGCACTCCACCACCCCGGCTCTTTTTATGACTTTTTCGTGCAACGTTTCTTTTTGGCAACCAGGGCGTTTTCGAAGACCCCGATATGTTCACTTAGTGCCCAGTCATTTTTCTCTTTTTGGGGCCATGCTGCTTTTTGCGGGCTCAGCCTGTTTTTGAGGCCCTTACGTGATCGTATGGCAATAGTGTGCTTTAAGGGCCTCCTGGATATCTTTTAGAGCTCTCTGTGTATATTTAGGTCTGCAACGCGTGTTTCAAGGTCATGCCGGTTTTTGCGAGACTAGTAGCCCTTTGGAGGGGCCGATGCATTTTCGGCTTCCAGTTGTGCTCTCAGGGTCCCGCTATATATTTCGGGCTTCTGACGCATGTTTCTGGGACCCATCCTCATTTTGGGGGCTCCGGTGAGATTTATGTGGGTCTCGGTGCGACTTTTCCGGTGCAGGCGCGTGGTTCTGGAGACCCGAAGTCGGTTTGCTGGGGTCAACGCAATTGTGTGGATGTCTTCTGAATTTGTCAAGTCCTAGTTGCGGACAGATTTTGAATCACCGGCGCCATGTCTGTGTGCCCGCCTCGATTTGTGGAGATCCCGTATGTTTTTTGTCCGGGGCCATAGCGATTTTTTAAAAAGCATCTGGTGCTATGCTTTGGGCCATTGAGCTATTTCCCGGTTCGGATATTTTTTTCCTAGAAATCCCTCCTTATTTTCGAGGGCTATGGTTATATCCGGACTACTGACGGGTATTGTGGGTCCCGTGCGCGATATTTGGGAGACACAGCTCTGGTTTGCGGGGCCTTTGGTAATCACCTGGGTCCACAATGCGATTTCGGGGTGTCCTGTCGCAAGTTTTCTCGCCTTAACGCTAGTTTTGTGGGGTTCGTTGCATTTATTTGGAGCCCTCTGCGGGATTTGGTGGGGCCCAGCGCGATTTTTTGGGGCCCCGGCACGATTATTAGGAACTATCTCTCACAGGAGGGTGTGGGGAATTGGCCCCTTTGGGACATCACTCCTGAATCACTTCGCGCGATATTTCAGACACCCATTGCGATTCTTCGGCCTCACGTTTATATTTTTTCCTTGCCCTGACATTCTTTACCGGGACCCAACAGGATTTTGGGAGATGTTAACGCGACTTTTGAGGTTACAGCCTGACATCCCGGGTCAGAAAGGACAAAAAACGGACTTTGATCCCCAAAAGTACAGTCTTGTCGCAGCCCTTGAAAATGTCTGGGAGCCCAAAAAGTCACGACTGATACAAAACAGACAGACAGACAGACAGACAGACAGACAGACAGACAGACAGACACACACACAGACAGACAGACACACAGACATACAGACAGACAGACACACAGACAGACAGACAGACAGACAGACAGACAGACAGACAGACAGACAGACAGACATACAGACAGACAGACACGCGCACGCGCACGCGCACGCGCACGCGCACACGCACACGCACACGCACACGCACACGCACACGCACACGCACACGCACACGCACACGCACACGCACACGCACACACACACACACACACACACACACACACACACACACACACACACACACACACACACACACACGCGCGCGCGCGCGCGCGTGACGTCCACAGACCTTCCCGCCCGGAACACGGCGCCACTCAATAATGGCACCTCAGACACGACAGTTATTGCGGTGTGCCAGCCATGATACAGCAGGAAAGTCACTGCTAGTTAATATCAATTATATTACAACAAAAACAAACAAAACGCCATCCTTACATGATTCTCCCACGAAATAGTCCGGGGTACGCCCTCCCATCCCTGCGACAAAGCTAACAAATTAGGCCTCAAAACCGGGAATGCGGAGCCGGGAAAATTTTTGATGGTTCCGGCTCCGACTCCGGCTCCGGGGGAGTATCCCGTCTCCGGCTCCGGCTCCGGCTCCGAGTAGAATGTCCCGGCGGCTCCGGCTCCAGGAAAAATGTACCGGCTCCGGCGGTTCCGGCTCCGTACATCCCAAACGTAATTGATCCATTAAGAGCTAGTGAGGATGTTAAAAAAGTTAGCCGCGACCACTCAGAGGCGCAAACTTCAGGCAATTATATGCAGCTTTCCCATATAAACCCTGTATCTATCTTTAAATAAACGCCCGCCCCCGCCCAAATCACTTTTCAGTGTTATGCCCTCGTAAACTGATGCTCGCTTCGTGCCGTATTTGGGAAATCAGAAGAGGGGAGACTCGAATGAACAACACTCCCCATCCCGTGAACGGTCCAAGAAACACCATTGTTGTAAATTGAATGTTTGACCTCATCTCTAATAAGGTACAACCCGTTGATGATGGAAACAATGAACTTAACTAAACTAAACACGAAACTATTGCATTGACTACTGAGGGTAGAATATCGTTATTGGTTATTGTACCATTATTTGATGATATTTTTAAAAGTTACTCGTATTTAAACATTTTGGCTTTTAAAAATGCGTTTCCATACCATACCATACCAGGTATAATGTGTTCATTTCATGTTTTCTCATTTTGTTTAATTTACACCTCTTTCGGAGTCGAAGCTTTTGACGGCTATGGCTCCGACTCCGGTTCCGAGTAAAATGTCCCGGCGACTCCGGCTACGGCTCCGCATCCCTGCGCAAAACTACAGAGGAAACCAGCTACCGCAACTTAGCAAACCAGTAAGTGTGGAAAGGAAATTGTACTAATACACCCTGGTGAAGAACTAAAAAGAGGCCGAAAAATTGTGCAAAATATGAAAAATATTCAGTCAAGAACATACCCACCATAATGACAAGCTAAACTGTAAAGTAGGGAACCATCAATCAGGACTGAATAAATGGGCATCTCTTAGATTTTGCCATCCAGAGCACTATACTCCCAGAAAATTATCATCCTTTTTTCATCTAAAGGTTTAATCGTGTTGTTTGACAATTAATTGTTTTGTGATGAAGTGTTTAAGATTCATTGCAAAGAGAAGAGTGCAATTCTGATCTAACAGGTTTGAAGAAAAATATTTTATTACCCAAGTATTTTGCTCTCCACATCCATGATTACAAAGTACAAATCAAACCGTGCTCTCAATACGTGCACTTGCAACATACACAACAGCAGCAAACACCAAAAATAACCACCGCAACCATAACCGAAATGGTTGCAACAAGAGCAGCACCATCAAACGTACCGACAGCGAGAAAGGCGATGCTGCCGCACCGTGCGGCGAACATACCGAACGGGCAGCGGCAGGATGCGCAGCACCGGCTGGAACGCTGGCCGGGCCGGCTGTCGGTGGGCGCAGCGCCCTGCCATAGCAGCAGCCAGCGCGGGCCGCCCGCGGAGCGCACGTGGCACGCCCACAGCCGCACCACGGCACCCGGGTGGTACGCCTCGAACACGCACACGCGCAGCACGTATACGGCTCGCGGGAACTCCACATCTGAGAGGGCGGCACGCATCGGGTGACGTCGGGGTAGTCGGCGCGGCACCGCACGACGGCTCGGTGGCGCCGGTCGCACCGCCAACCGTCGGAGACACGCGTTACACCAACAGCACGACTCTCTGACTGGGCATGTTGATGGAATATAATATATTGGTGACAAATCAGCATATATCTTTTGTCTTTGTCTAGCTGCAGTTGTTGTGGAAGCGCACGCAATTCATATACGAACCAATATTTCATTTAAGACACCAGGCTCACGCAAAGCTAATTAATGTGATCAAAATTTAAAACGGGGTTATGCAAGGGCAGGGAATAATTGCAATGTGAGAATCAACTGAATTGGAAGCATACGAAATTAGAGGAAAATCAATAGGACCGCGACACTCACCGCGATAATTCGAGGCCTATCATCGTGAGGACCATAAGCATAAACTGACTGTCACACGTGCCAAGATCAGCTCTGTTCACGACGCTCCCGTTCTCGTGGGGCGTCCATACCGATGAAGTCCCTGCCGACCACGTCTGGCGGCGCGTGTGAGTTGAACGGTCGACGGGCTGACGGACAGCAGTCCCACCAGCTACCATATGCGGACTGCGGAGCAAGACATACAAGCACATATAAAACAGGATGTACAACATGTTGATGGCAATGCAAGAGGTCAGACAGATTACTACGATTACTGATCATAGAGTGTGACAGTTAAATCTCACCACCTTTTATTGGAAGGAATAAAACATCACATGAACATCATCTGGTGAAAATCATTCGGACATTAATCAGAACTTGTTTCCTTTTAAATTATTAAAAGTTTTAGAATGCGTTCAGATTCAGATGGATGCAAATCCTTCATAAAACCAAAATGCTCGATTATAATATATTCAATCTCACATAATTTGTTCCTATGATTAATCAATTACAAAATGAAGGTGAAATGAAGGCATGCTCATAGTCATTCCTCAAATAGAAATGAAAAAGCATCTTGGATAATTCTACCCCAGGTCCTTGTCAAGTGATACTGCTGGTAAACATCACTGTATATAACATCATTTACTGTTGCGAAAGAAAAGAGGTGGAAATATATTAGGTGCTCTTTCAAATTACTCTTACACTTTGATGAACATCAGATTGCATTAGTATTGTCGACATGACAATACCAAAAACTGCATGACGGCAGCAAGTAAAAGAGAATGTTATATCACACTGTGTATGCGTTACGGCAGCGGGAAACCACCATAAAACCATTTTAGTATTGTCATGTGGAAATACCACTAGAATATGATCACTGGATCTATGGAAAGAAGTCCTGATGATCTGGAGCCACTGCGATGGTTTCGTGGTGGTTTCTCGCTGCCGTAACGCATACACAGTGTGATATAACAGTCTTTTACTTGCTGCCGTCATGCAGTCTTTAGTATTGTCATGTGGAAATACCATTAGAATATGATCCCTGGATCTAATGGAAGATGTCCTGATGATCTAGAGCCGCTGTGATGGTTTCGTGGTGGTTTCCCGCTGCCATAACGCATACATAGTGTGATAAAATAGTTTCTTTTACTTGCTGCCCTCATGCAGTTCCCCGTACCCCCATGTGGAAATACCACTGGAATATGATCCTGAGTCCAATGGAAGATGTCCTGATGATATAGAGCCGCTGTGTTGGTTTCATGGTGGTTTCCCGCTGCCGTAACGCATACACAGTGTGATATAACAGTCTCTTTTACTTGCTGCCGTCATACAGTTTTTAGTATTGTCATGTGGAAATACCATTAGAATATGATCCCTGGATCTAATGGAAGATGTCCTGATGATCTGGAGCCACTGCGATGGTTTCGTGGTGGTTTCTCGCTGCCGTAATGTGTGCATAACTTGATAAAACAGTCTCTTTTAGTTACTGCCCTCATGCAGTTCTTCCCATCTCCATGCGGAAATACGTTAAGAATATGATTTCTGAACCTATTGGAAGATGTCCTGATAATCTGGAGCCGCTGTGATGGTTTCATGGTGGTTTCCCGTTGCCGTAATATGTGCATAATGTGGTAAAACAGTCTCTTTTACTTGCTGCCCTCATGGAGTTCTTGGCATCCCCATGTGGAAATACATTCAGAATATGATCTATAAATTCATTTCAAGAGATACTGATGATCTGGGGCCGCTGCGATGATTTCATGATGGTTTCTCGCTGCCATAACGTATGCATATTGTGATACAACAGTCTCCTTTACTTCCTGCACTCATGCAGTTTTTTTTGCTTCACCATGTGGAAATGCCACCAGTATATGATTCCTGGATCTATGGGAAGAGGTGTTGCTGATCTGAAGGTATTGCGATGATTTATTGGCGGTTTCACGTTGCCCTGAGTCATACGTAATGCTGTAAAACCGTGCGGTTTCCCGATGGGGGAATAAGTCTTGTTATTGTGACTGTTCGTGACGTCATCAAAACGTTGCATCCATATCCAGCTGTATATTTCACCACTGCGGCATATCCTCCCTATATGCGGCACATTCCGTTACATATCTAGTGTAAACAACGCTACGGCAGAAAGTAAAAGAATACCGATTAAGTATACTTTTGTCATCATTTTCTCTACCATTGCTCATGAAGTTGGCTTATAACCTCATCCTTCACTAATACCCTCATCCTTCACTAATTCCATCTAATTCCACATCCACCACAGCCAATTTTGAGGTCCAAGGCAGAGCTCTGTATTATGCATCAGTGGTGAATGGTGCGCCCAAACTCGGAATGGTTCAAAGATTGACCAGGCCATGAAATGCATTTTGAGAGTGCTTGAGATCTTGGACAACAATGGAAGTTAGCAATAGTTCCAATGAATCACTGTGAACTTGACTCATTAGTTGTGGGGCTAGTCCTTTGGAGAAGTGTTTGTTGAAGGATGATCTCAGTTGTGTGGTCTACCCAAGATGAGCTCCAGTGCAATTTGTCCTGAGCTCTGCCAGGAGAAATGTTATTGGTGTATTCACATCACATCATGCCTATTTATCATAAATATTTGTCTGTGAACTTTGGGAATACATCACCCACCTATGCTCAGACATTAACTATCCAATTTGCATATGCTGTGGGTATATTTTTGGGAGTACTTTGGCTACTGAGGGCATTTCCCACTAGATGCATTCCTTGGCACAATTGCACCTATTCATGACTTAGCTTGCTGACATATTGCTGACTTAGCAGTTAGCTATATGTACGTATATGTTTGTATGGTACATACAGCATGAAACAGTGTAGGATTTTCATATTTTTTTCTTGGTAGTGGAGTACAATTTTTTTTTAGGCTGGAGTACAAAAAAAAACAGGTATGCACTAACTGACAACTGACCTTGTTTTAGTGGGGCTGAAAACCAATGTCACCATTTTTGTATACATGAACATCTTGCCAAACTAAGCCATGCCCAAAATTTTGCTGCACTAAAAAAATGAGTTGTCCATAACCAGGTGGCATTGCTTTAATGGAATTAAAAATAAATGTCAGCATTTCATGCTGTATGTACCATACAAGCATTATATATGTACATATAGCTAACTGCTAAGTCAGCAACATGTCAGCAAGCTGAGTCGTGAATATGTGTCGAGGAATGCATCTAGTGGGAAATGCCCTCAGTAGCCAAAGTACTCCCCAAAATATACCCATGATATATGGAAATGGGATAGATGTTGCCTGAGTGTAGGTGAGTGAAGCAATTCCAGAGTTCACAAACAAATATTTATGGTGAATGGGCTTGATGTGATGTGAATGCACAAATAACATCTCTGTTGGCAGAGCTCAGGATGACTCGCACTCACTCATATTGGGCGGACCACACAACCGGGATCATCCTTCAACAAACACTTCTCTGAGGGACTAGTCCACTACTAATGGGCCGAGTTCACCCTCGATTCACTGGAATTACTGCTAACTTCAGTTGTCTAGACGGATTGGTGGCCAAAATATCGAATGCTCCCCAAATGCGTTTCATGGCCCCAGTGGGTCCCGTCGCGATGAGCCGGTTTTACAGTGGAAGTTTCGTCATAGGTCATGTGGTCTCAGGAACAAGATAGAGGGAGAATACCCGGCATCAGTGTTGGAAAAACTGGCATTTCTTGGTGTCATGCATATCAATACATTTTGTACTCCATGATTGTGACTAGACTAAATAAAATATTTTGTACTCCAGAGGGGAAAAGGAAGAACATTGTTTGGTCAAGTGCTACCACTCAAAGTATACACTTGAAAACAACTAGCAGTTTCAGCAGTCCCAAATCATTGACCCATCAACTACCATAATACAACTAGACAACATTCAGATATGTTGGTGTCAGTGTTGTTTGTCGGCTTTTAGCACCATTTATATCCTAAAAAAAACGTCTCAGCACACTGCACAAATGGTGGTGTGTGACGTCATGTGAGAAGATGCTATATTTGTGTGAATATGGTCAATAATTAATTCAATCTTTATGTATTCAATATTTATTCAATATTTATTCAATGTTGATTCACTATTCATCAATATTTATTCTCATATTATATATTGATATTAATCAATATTTATTCAATATTTATCATTAGATATTTGTACTGGAGAGCTCACCAAGAAGTACCAGAAATCCCTAGTTGGAAAATATGGGGGTACTTGGTATTGCTGGAGTAAATACTTCAAGCCTTGTTTGGCCATTAAGGTGCTTTCAATGTGCAATTGAAGATCATTTTGTTAAAGAGACCACTGTATTCTTTAAACACAATGAGCCCATTCAATACAAAAGTCACTAATAAGTTTCCTAAAAGTGGCCCTGCTAAATGACCTTGTATTCGGTGCGCCCTTAAGCCCAAATAATCAATCAATAAAAGTGGCCCTCAAGGAAGCAAGTTCTCTGAGGCGATGACACCAAGAAACCAATGTCATTTGTGAACTTATGAATGACTGCCAAATTTTTTTTTTTTTTTTTTGGGGGGGAATGTGTGCAGAAATAAATCATGCCTCGTCAGCAAGTGCATTGCTATTTTTTGTGCTCCAGCTCAAAAGTTTGTACTCCACTACCAAGAAAACAATATGGAAATCCTACACTGCCTGGCATAATGATGTGCATAAGTTAAAAGCAACCACAAAATAAAATTATTACATCAGTTTTAATAACGAAATCTGTTTTACTATTCATGCTGTCGAAATAAGAAGAGTTAATCTTATGACATCAGCAAATTTTAACATGTTTCTGATTTATGTGAAGACTGCACACTAGGGTGTGTCGCCTGAACGGTTTTTCTTATGCTTAGTTAAATTATCGTGCAGATCACCTAAAAAAACCCTGTGATCGAAACCGAATCGAAATCAAACAATAAACAAAATATGCGACAGGCCGATAAAGAAACAAATTTGCCGGGCGCCCGGCGTTGAAGTCTCCAGTGATGGCGCTCCGTTGCGATTGGCATCTAACACCACGCGTCGGTCGCCGTCGGAGCGCCGCCGCGGTGCTGTGACGAAAAAGGCGGCAGCCTGTGCTGTGGATGACTTATGAATGGATTCTGGTAATTAAAAAACAGATCAGGGGAGCCGGGATATATCTGATTGTAAAGATTAAACTTCACCGAAGGAATGATCGCTCCACTTTCCTTTGTCTGTGCTCCACCTTTTACAGTGCTATGAATCATCATTCGAATAAATTGCGTACGTGCTAACGACACAAAATAGCTTCGCATGCCATACATCCCTGTTTTATTAGTCAATCCAAGTCTCCTGTTCCTTTTCGTTACTCAAGTTTCAAGGGAAACTGGGATTATCAGCAGTAGGGACAACCTATTAACGACAGCGACACGAGCCGTGCTGATATCTGATATCGATGTGCTGAAATGTGATATCGCGATATCGCGAAAATGTGCTGATATCGATAGCTGCAAATGTGCGATGGCCGACAAAGTGCCACGAATGGAGTTTCCCGTTGTCCAAGACCAGAGAGGACCTCGCCAAATGCAAATCGGCACCGCAGATATCCGTGAAACCACTCGTCGACGCGCCATGGACGAAAGGAGGCGTCTGACCTCCGAGAGAGTCACATCACCACAACCGGGACCTTCTGGAATGGCCCAGCTAGATTCTATTAAAACCAAGATTCCGCCACAGATTCATCATCCCTCACATCTGTAGTCAATGAGTCAGAGTATATGGTGAACAGTAACACAGACGAACTGCTAAATACGGCTCTAGCAACAAATCGGTACGGAGTGTCTAATCGTGCGTGTGCTGCGATCATAAACGGTTTCCAAGTGGACATTAATCGGATCACTTCGGACGATATGGACTGCATAGTGGATAGCAAAAAAGTATGGCGAGCAAGGGATCGGATTAGAAGAGAGGTAGTAGCCCAGAGCCATGAGGATCATGCAGGTCGTGTATCTGTTCTCTACCTCGACGGTAGAAAAGACGACACGCTTATGAAAGCCAGTTCAAAGAAGACGGAAGAGCACATTGTGGTTGTATCCGAGCCAGACAGTGCATATTTAGGACATTTTACCCCACAGACTGGGAAAGCGGACATTTTTCAGGACCTGAACGCCGTGGCATATGAGTTTGGTGCGGATGTTTCTGTGCTTGGCAGTGACAGCACGAGAGTTAATACTGGCCAAAAAGGTGGTGTTATCCGTTTGTTTGAGCTCGGACAAAAACGCCCCGTCCACTGGTTTGTATGCCAACTTCATGCAAATGAACTTAATCTTCGTGCAGTATTTAGCCAGTTAGATGGAGTCACAACAGGACCTAAGTCGTTTAGTGGGCTGATTGGCCGGGCTGCTACAGGCGCAGTAGAAACCTTGCCAGTGGTCGATTTTGAGCCAATCGATGGCGGAAATGTTTCAGAAATAGCGCAGGAGATTCTCAGTGACCTAAGTTCAGACCAGGCTATTCTGTACAGTCTGGCGCGTAGTGTCCAGACGGGCTATCTCAGATAGAACTGCGAAAATGAAGATCGGTCCACTAAAAAACTCCAGGTGGCTGACTCTGGCGGCGCGAATTCTCCGGCTCTACACATCAATCGAACAGCCATCAGACAGTCTGAGAATGCTAGCGGAGTTCATCGTGTGCCACTATACTCCCATGTGGTTCTGCATCAAGAAGAACTGGAAATGTTCTGACGGTCCTGGCAATGCGCTGCACAGCGTGCAACTTCTCAAAAGTTTGCGACCTGAGATAGCGGCCATGGTGCAGCCGGTAATACAGCGCAACAGCTACTGGTGTCACCCTGAGGCAGTACTGCTAGCAATGGCAGCGGGCCAAGATCAAGCCACACGGGAAAGGGCGGTCACTGAAATCCAGCAGTGTCGCAGAACTCAAGTCGATAGTGATACTGACGAAGTGCGAAAGTTCAAGCTTCCAAAAGTGAATATGGGGGCAAACAGCATCATGGAGCTGATTGATTGGTGTAATGAGGCGATAACCGAGCCGCCCTTGACGCAACAACTGTCCGATGATGACTTACTAGACATCATCGCGAGTCCTCTCGAAGTACCGCCATACCCCGTGCACAGTCAGACGGTGGAACGGATGGTGAAAGTGGTGACCGAGGCGTCTTTGAAGGTAATTGGTGAAGAGGCCCGCCACGGTTACATTGTGGCGAAGTTGAAACACAGGTCATCAATGCCAGTGCTCAGCAGCAAAAAGGATTTAATGTCGGGTTTTCTGTCGAGCATGCAGACAAGTAGTACAGTTATAAAATGATAGTTCGTACAACAAAATGTGGCCGCTCGTACAAAAGGTGACGTCGCTGTTTGCCCGTCTCCTTCGGTTGTAGTGGAACGGAGCATGATGCCGATTTCGCCTGGTCTACTTGTCATAACAATAAGACAGCAAGTCTCTCAGAATGATTTAATTGGTCTTCGATGTAAACAGACGAGGAATTTTGAAGATGTTCAAGCTTTCAAAAGTGAAAATATTAGCATTATATGCCGATAGATCTACTGATTGAAAATGGAACGAAGAAGCGACGTAAAGTGAACCTTTCTTTCATGCGTCAGATATCCAGGCAACTTATTAAGCGACTGGTGCTTATCAAAAGCCTTTTACCCCACTAAACACTTTCATTGAGTTTTATTAATGAGCTTCATCACCAGGATCCATTCATCAGGCATCCACAGCACCGACTACCGCCTTTTTCGTCACAGCGCCGCGACGGCGCTCCGACGGTGGCCGGACGCGTGGTGTTAGATGCCAATCGCAACGGAGCGCCATCACTGGAGACTTCAACGCCGGGCGCCCGGCAAATTTGTTTCTTTATCGGCCTGTCGCATATTTTGTTTATTGTTTGATTTCGATTTGGTTTCGACCACAGGTTTTTTTAAGGTGATCTGCACGATAATTTCACTAAGCAAAGTGCAATTTCCAAAAAAAGGTCCTTCGTGACACACCCTACTGCACACAGCTCTATGGAATATGAGAGCCAACGAACGACTGCCATATATAGAATTTGTGCTGTTGTTAAATTAGTGAAGGATGAGGTTATAAGCCAACTTCAGGTGCAATGGTAGAGAAAATAATAACAAAAGCATACTTAATCCATGTTGACGAAGTCTATAAATATGGGTTTCGGAATATATAATGGTTTAATGAAAATTATACTAAAACAGTCCGTCAAAAATAGTTTTATTCTCACCACCAAGAAGGTTATTTTGCATGAAAAAGCTGAGACAAAGAATTCAAACCCATTCTTATTAATATTAAAAGTTCTTTCATGTACTTGTTTAGTTCGTGTTTGGAATGTTTAGTTGAAGCAAGGATCGAGTTAGGAGTACCTAGAGCTGCTAGACGGGAGTACAAATTGTCCCTGTAAAACCGCTCACAGGCGGTTTGATTTTTCTTCTTAGATAGAGCTGCTCGGATTCGCTACCTCAGCCCTAGAAGTACAACTGATCATGGGGCGGGGAAACAGGGAATGGGTCGGAGTAAATTTCGGAACATGTATTACGGACCCTTCACTGACACCGATGAACCCAAAATGTGGTTATATTTCAAGGCGCATGTTTATCTTCGCACACATTTACAAAAAATATGCGACAGTCATGCAAAAGTGCACAAATGACATTGGTTTCTTCGTGTAATCGCCTCGGAGAACTTGCTTGCTCCGGGGCGGATTTTAGGAAATTTGAAGTGATTTTCCTGCATTGAATGGGCTCATTGTGTCTAAAAAAGTTGTCCCTTTAATAAAACGACCTTCGATTGCGCATTCAAAGCATTTACTGGCGAAACCAGGCTTCAAATTTATACTCCGGTTACACCAAGTACTCCCAGATTTGCCAACTAGAGATTTATGTTGCTTCTTGGCGAGTACTCCAGCGCAAGGCTATAGAACACCTCTAGGCTCCGACGACCATGATCTGTAGGCGCCCCGCTCTGTACGCTTTGTACTGCCTTTCAAGGATGTGTAGTGACAGTGTAAAATAATTGACCATGTGGCCTGGAAATTCACAGTTAATGGAATTGTGCTATTTCATCCTTGCCTTAGGTTTTTACCATTTTGCCACATGTGTGGGCAGTCATTATGCACACGACTGCTAAATAATGTAAAATGCATGTGACTGAAGTGAAAGGCATTCAACTTTTTTCATCCTTAAGTGACGATCCTTTATTTTTTTTTCCAATCTTTCACTATTCCCAAGCAACTTTTTCTTCATCCTCACAGTTAATGGTGAAGTAATTTTAGGACACTGTGTAGTGACGTTGGCTGGTCGGCGCGCTGGGGTCGCGGAAACTGCTAGTTGTTGTCAGGTATGGACTTTGAGTGGTAGCACCCGACCAAACAATGTTCTTCTTCGTTTTCCCTTCTGGAGTACAAAATATTTAATTTAGTCTAGTCACAATCCTGGAGTACAGAATGTATTGGTATGCATGACACCAACAAACTCCAGTTTTTCCAACACTGGCATGAAATACTAACATTTATTTTTAATTCCATTAAAGCATTACTACTTGGTTATGGACAACTCATTTTTTAGTGTAGCAAAATTTTGGACATGGCTTCGTTTGCCAAGGTGTTTATGCAAACAAAAATGCTAACATTGGTTTTCAGCCCCGCTAAAACGAGGTTAACTGTCAGCAAGTGCATATCTATTTTTTGGAATCCAGCTAAAAAAATTCATACTCCAGCTGAAAATTTTGTATTCCACTGCCAAGAAAAAAAATATGGAAATCCTACACTGGAGCATCTTGTCATGAAATCGTGATGCCACCTAGCACCACTCTACTGTTTATCTGAAAGCCATAGCTCAAGCTGATTTTCATATCAGGATTATAATGTCTCATCACACTTGTCTGTACCAAAATCCAAAAAGTTAAAGATATATGTCAGCGAGATCAACCTTTTTCTAAGCACATGCTGGGTGTCTTGAATCAATATGTTCCAGTATTGGAAAAACTGACATTTGTTGGTGTCATGCATACTGATGCATTATATACTCTAGGATTGTGACTAGACTAAATGAAATATTTTGTACTCCAGAAGGAAAAACTAAGAACAACACTGGTTCAGTGCTACTGCTCGAAGTCCATACCTGAAAACAACTAGCAGTTTCAGCGATCCCTGCATGCTGAGCGGTCAATGACAATACAACTTCGGAAGGTGGTACAAACCAGTACAAACCATACTGCACATGAAGTTGGCTTATAGCCTTGTCCTTTGTTAATTGAATGACAGTGCCAATTTTGTATCTGGCACTCCTTCGTTGGCTGTCATATTTCGTAAAGCTCTGTGCAGCCTCCATGTAAAACAGAAAGCATGTTACAATTTGCTGATGTTCATCAGTATAATGCTACTTATTTCAGCAGCATGGATAGTCAAACATATTGCATTATTAAAACTGATGTGAGAATTGGATCTTGTTATCGCTTTCAATTTACACAGATCATTATGCCAGGTCTTCACCCCATATCTTGTTCCTGAGACCACATGGCCTATGAGGAAATTTCCTCTGTAAAACCAGCTAATCACGACAGGGACCAATCGCAACGTTCTCTGCTTGCTGGGTGCAGAGGGTGGTGTTGGATGTCAAGTGCCTGAGTGGTGTTGTGCCTTGGCTCAGCAGTTTTATTTTGATCCCATGCTGTGCTCGTCATCCCTGCTATGGTAAGAAGCGGGTGACGCCAATGCCAGCTTCTAAGTGCGATGTCATGCCTCAACATGGACCAACCTGTGAGACTGGTGAAGTTGTCCACTAAGTCCTGATCTAATTGGGTGCATATGATATGGGTCCTAATGGCCTACCGACAGAGGTCAAGAATGAAGAACTACAGATTAACAGTTCAATCCAAGGTTAACACGCGCCCTGGAGGGCCTCTGAAAATAACGCGCACTGGAGGGGGGGGGGGCGGATTCCGCCCCCCTAAGATCTCAGCTCCTATGAAGGCTAGAGCAACGAAATTCACAGGGTGGATGGGCACGATAGTGAACTCTATTGTGTGCAAAGTTCATGACCTTAGGTCAATATCTTCAAGGTCACATGAGGTCAAAATAGCAACATTTTCAGGTTTTGAGTGGCCTGGCTTGTCATTGTTATGGATCGCTGTGATTGTGTTTCAGTGCTCCAAAATTGGCATTAATGATGTTTTGGACATTACTAATGATGCAATACACATGTCAGATCTGCCATTTGACCTCAGGTCACCTATATAGGAGCACTTTATTGGGTCATTACCTGCTCAAGTTACCGGAACCGGGTTCCCATCCCGAGTGCTCCGTTGGGCGGCTCGGCACAATCGGCTTCGCAAAGAAAGGAGTGAAATACATGAATATAGTATGGAAACACTTAGGCACATAATGACTAACAGTATATTTCGGGATGTATAGGGAGTAACATGTGAGGTGACATCAATCGCATGACAGTCATTTTTATTTATGACACATTCCAGTTGACCAAGTTTGGTTCCATTAGCCTATCATGAACTTGACCTGACTTGACCTCGGCGACCTAACATGACTTTTAAAGTATATAGCATAACAATATGCATCAAACAAGTCGCCAGTATTGTCAAGAACACTTCCCTATTGCCAATATACGGGAAGCGCATCAGCGCCGATTTTTGCGGTCTGGCGCTGCGAATTGTTTTTAATTTAACGGCCCCTAACTTGGAAACGTCTCGGCCGATTTCCAATTTTCTTGATTTAAGCAATGCGCCGGCCATTTCAAAGCAGGTACGCGAAACATTTGGCGTATATCGGCCGGTGCAATATGAAGTTATGTACGACAAATCGGAAGGATTGGCGGATTTCGCCATACCCCTCTAGGGCGTGTGGTAACCTGTTATGAGCTTGACATGACTTGACCTCGGTGACTTGACGTGACTCTGGAACAATGTAGCATGACAATGTACATCAAACAAGTCGCTAGTTTTGCAAAGAACACTTCCTTTTGCTAACATACGGGAAGCGCATCAGCGCCGATATTTGTGATCTGGCGCTGATAATTTTTTTTGGATTTTCATTTTTCTTCCTTTAAACAACGCGCCGGTCATGTATTGGCAGGTCCACAAACAACGGCGAATATCGGCCGGTAAAATCTGGAGTTATCTACAAAAAACCGGAGGGGTGGGCGGATTTCGCCCCCCCCCCCTCTAGAGCGCGTGTTAATTGTCAGCAAGTGCATAACTATTTTTTGTACTCCAGCTCAAAATTTTGTACTCCACTAGCAATCAAAATATGTGTTGGTCTTGGTGTTGTTATATAAATAAATATGTTGGTCTTGGTGGTCTATCATTTTCAACTTCCCCTTTTCACCTTATTTGAAAATAAGGATTGCATTTGCCAGCTTCCAATCTCCAGAAATTTCATCTTGTGAGGGTTACACACAAAATATGATACAAAGTGAAATTGCTGTCTCTTTTACATTGCAGTCATGGCCATCGCCTGAACTCGCAAGTCACAACTTAGTCATGACGCAGCATTTAGCAGATCTGGCATGGTAGTCACTTCAAGCTATTTATATTATAGAAATGCAGCTGTTTGCATTACATAATCTCATTCAAAATGGTGTGGTCCCTGCATTGTCCCAACTAGATGCTGCCTGAATCACGCCGTGATCTAGTAGAAGTCACGGCGCCTTGCCGGCGGTATTAACTGCACACAATATGTTGCTCCTCTACCACTGACCCACACTAATTGTCCATTCTTTGACATAAACACCACTGCACCACTGCACCACAGGATTGAGGCAATCCTGTGTGCTGGGATCCTGCCACCCTGGTTTGGCTTGCCTGCATCGTCCACCCAACACCTGCATCGGACCTTCCCGCCATCCTTCTGAGGTTGCCTTTTCCACCTACTGTGTTCTTGTTTTTGTTCTGTGTTCTTACGTCGTTGACTTGCTGCTTGCATCTGTGTGTATCAGGCATGGTGAAAATTGAATCCGATGAAGCTGTCATATCCTATATATGTCTTAGAAATATCAGAAAAAGTAATACTAAGCGACATGTGCAAAACGTGCACAGGGTGTGGGAAAAACTTAAGGACTAGCAAGGCATGTGGGAGAGAGACAATGCGACGGAAGAGGCGGGATAGAGATGTCCGTCCAGACCCGATCGGATGTAGCACTGCTGTAGGGACGTCTGGAGACGATGCCATGCCAACTGCACCAGCAGCAACCACTGACTGCCTCCCTCAACTCTGACAATGTTGCAGACGACCCTAGCCCAGCTGCTGTTGAGCCGGAAATGAATGATGAGCCCAACAGTGACCGCATGGACGAGACGAGACCGACAAGGACAGGGGTCATGGACAGAAACGATGACCGCTGACAGACGGACAAGAGACTGGACGCAAACCTGACGAGTGTATCGACAATATTTCAGTCTGCCACCCTTCCAACGTGGACTGAAACAGACTAAAATATCTTTCGGAAAGATTGGATAAAATCAAGGCCGATGTTGACCTCCTCTCCCGGGAATTTGTGGTTCTCCGCCACAATTTGAGTGCAGACAACCCTGGCCAGCAAATCAGTGCACTAAAAGAATCAATCGACAATCTGAAGGAAGCAGTGCAGTCAGTGCTGATGGATAGGCGCTGGAGGTGGACAGGGAGACGCTGGGATGGACACGGACACTGACACACCAACTGACGTTTTCCATTGGTTCGTGATGGACCACACAGGCCAGGGTGACTGCTCGTTGTAGCACGTGCACGCAATTCGGCGCGAGGGGTGGGGAAAAAAGCTGAACTCTGGATACTTAAACCTGTCCATCTAGGCCGATACAAAAAGCAAAGGCTAATAACCCACCAGAGCTCCGACCGACATCAACGAGCAACTGAAGTTATGAACGCGACCAAACAGATACATGCAATAGGTGACCTGACAGCTGGTGTTATATCTAAAGCCAAGGAAATGACGTCCAAAAAATATGACGATAATCTACAAAGTTGTCCTAAGGGGACACTCCTACGAGGATCATGCTCACGAACATTTACTGCTAAACACTCTTGGCTTTGACGTGGGAAACCGGCATCAGACCGGACCAGCCACTGCCTAGGCCGTTGACGTCATCTATGACGTGTTTACCGACAAGGTATCGCGGCACCTCGAGATGCCTAACCCCGCGGCTGGCCGACAATGGATAAATTCACTGAGGCCCATAACCAGCGGCAGGCAGTGAATGTGCGAACTCTGGACAGCGACGGCTTCCCGGTGGTCGTGCACTGCACGACTGCCGTAGTGCGGACGTAGTGCGGACCCAGTTCCGGACTACACGGCGACCCAAACACCGACCAGCTCTGGAACACGGGACCGACACGAGGCCGACGGACGGGTGGTGACCAGTCACGTCGTCGATTGTCTCAGACATGACGTCTAAATGTTTGTGCCTCGTCTCTCAGTATCGCGTTTTCAAAAAGCGCTTCAGAGAGAGACACAGCGACTTCGCGGAGTGGCTGCCAACTGACCAGTCCAGCGGTATAAAAAGTTGGTGTCCGGAGAACGTCCTGCGCACTTTCCAGGACGTGCAGACTGGTTTGCACAGGGACATCCCTGATATGGTCTTGGTGGCAGAGATATGCCTAATCATGTCTCGAAGCCAGTCCGATACAGGACGAGTGGGAAAAAATACAAAGCATGTAAGTGAGGGTCGCTTCGAGAGAAAATTCGATGAAACAAAAGAGGAAAACAAAGATAGGGCAAAGAAAGAGGTGTTCATCATCGAGAATAAGGTGCCTTTGAGATTCTTTCGAGATTCTTTCCTGCGGCCGCCGTCACTGACAGATGGCTCAGAGATCACCGCCCAGCACTAAAGCGTGCCGTGACTGACAGGCAGTCCCTCACAGTAAAAAAAACAACCGAGTGCCGAGGCGCCTGGAATTTATGTTTTGTTAAGCATGAAAAGAGCGCTGCCAGTTAGAGACAGGAATACATGTGTTGCAATATGCCATGACATGCTTATCATTGTATGTGCGATGTCGATAAGCTGGAGGAGAGGGAGAGTGGTATCCATTATTTCACAATATGTCTGGTCTGTTCATCTGTTCATGATCTGTTTCACGATATTACCGATGTGTGCACATCGGTACAGCGAGTGCTCATATGAACAAGGATGGTTGGTTATTGGTTTAACGACACGTCGACCGTTGAGTCATGTAACGTCGCCAATCTCTCACGCCTATTGGTCGCGGGCGAAGAGCAGCGACAGGTAAGATTCGAGCCCACAACCTTTCGATTGTGACACAAGCAGCTTATCCCTAGACCGCTCGTCCCCCATATGAGCGAGGGAGCTAGGTTGCTGAAATGTTAGTGTGGAAAAGTGTGTTCTAATTCGCATTTTGCTATGAGACACCGATCTGCACATGCATATATAGAACAAGAACACTGTCCTGACTATGTTGTACATGAGCGTGTGCCCCTTCAAGCAGACCAGTTTAATTGTTTTCGCAAGTATTCATTCATGCTCAAGCGCGAGAAGATATGTTTGCATGGTGGGGCGTTTTACTGAGCTTCTAATGGCGTCGGTACTGACTGTTCAGATGCCTCATTTCACTCTTATATTAAATGTTGATGATGTGCTGTATTATTTATTTACAAAGCCGAGCTGTTTGATTGAGTTGCAGCATGACCTTCACCTGAGATGATGATCCCATGAGACCAAATGACTAAGGACATAAACACATCACAAAAAGCAAAACAAAAGCAGTGTCAGTACGCATTACGCAAGCAGCCGTAGTTACGCTCCAGTTACAGCCGAAAAGCAGACAGAAGTATACAGGCAGATGATTCGAAAATGCTGTCAGACACAGACACTCAACTGGTGATACCGTCGTTCTGCGGGTAATGGTTCAGCATTTGAGGATGTGACAGGTCACAGGTATGATGACAGTTATCTGGATTGCATAGGTCAGCACCGCCACCCAAGGATGTAGGCTTCGTGATCAGGTCTGCATGATGACTGGTCAGCGAGGCAGTGGCTAAGGTGGATGGTACCTGTAACACAATGTCAATCAATCAAATACACCCATGCACATGCAGATTTAAGTGGCAGGTCCTAGATGTATCACATTTATCTTCTCCAAGGGATGGAACAGTCAATTACTTCGCATTTACCTTTGTACCTCTGCACGCATCACGGTCTCCCATCATACACATTGAGGAAAACCACAGCCATCAAGCACCCGGCATGCGTAGGTGAAACAAACACGTCCAAGTATAACATGCAATGTAGGTCTTTGGTATGGCGGTGCACAGGTGTCCTTCCGCCATGTGTGGGAAGATTAATGTAAAGAAGTGCCAAACACTGGAATTGCCTGACTCATTTCAAGCACCGCGCTACATTCATGAACTTAATAAAGAAAAAGGGAAGCAAAATGAGAAGCATGTGAAGGTACTGACCTCAACAATGTGGTTCAGGAAGAGTGGACGTAACATAAAATTTGTCCAAATTTGTATGATTGTTTGCCACTCTGGCCATGTATTTATCTTATTAGTATGATGACGCAATCTGGGTTTTCATCACGGTGCATCCACTCAGCGTTTTTCATTTTTCACTACCTCAGAGTCATTTTGTTTTTCATCTGCACAGGTACTGAAAAAGTAATTTAAAGACTGTTCCAAAGACATGCACTCACTGAGGGCATCCGAAGGGTAAAGCCTCTGAATGCTTGATATGTGACACCTATAACATGATAACTTCCTTTATGATACATTTTGGCACATTGTGTCCCTAACAGAAAGTCAGCACCACTTGGATGCATATTTATGTTGATAGCGTTGTGTAGTTTTGTGAGAATTGAAATATATACTGACTCAGTATGAAATGCAAATGCTGATTCATACCAAAATAACCCATTTTATATTTCACAGCAGTGTAGATTGCCTTACCATTGCTAATGTCAAAATCTTGTGACTTAGATTGTACTGAAGATGAAGATGAAGATGAAATTAAGCAATATGCTGGAAATGTCAATAGCTTTACCTCACAGTATGGCAGTGAAGGATCCATTTCATATACTATCCAGAACATCATTGGACCTCCTGCACAGCCTGACACACATGGTGACTTCACCACTTCTGCTGGACTGGTCAGTTACTCTGGATCGTCAACGGGTCATTCTTTTTGTAGGGTTGTAGGGTGAAGTATTTTTCTGATTATTATTGCTTCTTGCTAATGATGGTAATGCAATCTGATGTTCATCAAAGTGTAAGAGTAATTTGAAAGAGCACCTAATATATTTCCATCTCTTTTCTTTCGCAACAGTAAATGATGTTATATACAGTGATGTTTACCAGCAGTATCACTTGACAAGGACCTGGGGTAGAATTATCCAAGATGCTTTTTCATTTCTATTTGAGGAATGACTATGAGCATGCCTTCATTTCACCTTCATTTTGTAATTGATTAATCATAGGAACAAATTATGTGAGATTGAATATATTATAATCTAGCATTTTGGTTTTATGAAGGATTTGCATCCATCTGAATCTGAACGCATTCTAAAACTTTTAATAATTTAAAAGGAAACAAGTTCTGATTAATGTCCGAATGATTTTCACCATATGATGTTCATGTGATGTTTTATTCCTTCCAATAAAAGGTGGTGAGATTTAACTGTCACACTCTATGATCAGTAATCGTAGTAATCTGTCTGACCTCTTGCATTGCCATCAACATGTTGTACATCCTGTTTTATATGTGCTTGTATGTCTTGCTCCGCAGTCCGCATATGGTAGCTGGTGGGACTGCTGTCCGTCAGCCCGTCGACCGTTCAACTCACACGCGCCGCCAGACGTGGTCGGCAGGGACTTCATCGGTATGGACGCCCCACGAGAACGGGAGCGTCGTGAACAGAGCTGATCTTGGCACGTGTGACAGTCAGTTTATGCTTATGGTCCTCACGATGATAGGCCTCGAATTATCGCGGTGAGTGTCGCGGTCCTATTGATTTTCCTCTAATTTCGTATGCTTCCAATTCAGTTGATTCTCACATTGCAATTATTCCCTGCCCTTGCATAACCCCGTTTTAAATTTTGATCACATTGATTAGCTTTGCGTGAGCCTGGTGTCTTAAATGAAATATTGGTTCGTATATGAATTGCGTGCGCTTCCACAACAACTGCAGCTAGACAAAGACAAAAGATATATGCTGATTTGTCACCAATATATTATATTCCATCAACATGCCCAGTCAGAGAGTCGTGCTGTTGGTGTAACGCGTGTCTCCGACGGTTGGCGGTGCGACCGGCGCCACCGAGCCGTCGTGCGGTGCCGCGCCGACTACCCCGACGTCACCCGATGCGTGCCGCCCTCTCAGATGTGGAGTTCCCGCGAGCCGTATACGTGCTGCGCGTGTGCGTGTTCGAGGCGTACCACCCGGGTGCCGTGGTGCGGCTGTGGGCGCGCCACGTGCGCTCCGCGGGCGGCCCGCGCTGGCTGCTGCTATGGCAGGGCGCTGCGCCCACCGACAGCCGGCCCGGCCAGCCGTTCCAGCCGGTGCTGCGCATCATGCCGCTGCCCGTTCGG
>JAOTOL010000697.1:0-12500 GCA_034440575.1 Imbricaverruca yamaguchii | reverse complement strand
GCCTTTCGCTTTCAGACCACTACCTTGAGTGCTCCCTACCGACTCAGCAGGCCAAACTTATATGAATAAAACCACTTGCGTCACTGTTTTCCGGAACGATGCTGGCTGGTAGGCGCGTGGTAGGCATTGTGACGTTTCCTCACGTTCGGGGTACTTCACTGTGCTGAAAATAAAGCGCCAACCCGTGACGGTCGTGTCAGTCGAGAGCTAGCCATATGTTTCGTCCGCCTGCTGGGAACAAAGCTTGCCCTTCTGCTTGCTCCCATGTGTAGCCGCATGCATTCATGTGTTGGATGGTGCGGAATTGCTATCGCTGGATGCGCGCCCAGGGATTACGTCTGGTGTATTCGATCCCGAATGGTTGCTGCATTGCGTCTTCAAAAGAGATGCCTTGTGTTGCTGTGTCTGTTGTGCTTTTATGGGGAGACGGCGTGTATAATCCTGTGTGTGTGTGTTGTTTGTTGTGCAGTCAGTATGTAGCGTGGCTGATGCTGGGCCTGCTATTATCTGGTGTGCCACCAGGAGGAGATAGTTTGCCGCATCCTAAGGTGTCTGGACGTGGTGAGCCTCAGTCGACTGTCTCTCACTTGTCGCTGCCTGCGGCGCCTCTGCGCCGACCCCGTTCTCTACTCCCAGTTGGACCTCCAGGTGGGCGTCTACGATGTAACACTCTTAAACAAACCTGTCCAGTCCTGTCTGGCGCCAGATAATGGCCATTGGAACCGTGTGGATTCACTTGACTTCGGGCAATGTGAATTAGTTCGTTTGTTTTAATATCTTGGATGTGTGGATCAGTATTTGGGCATCGGTACCGAATCCTCCCAAGCTGGCTGTGATCGGACTGCTCAAGGTTTAACGTGGTGGACATAAAGCCAGTCACGGCGGGGCTCTCAACGGCTTTCGTGATTACAACAACGCAGTCGGGCCGCTCCGATAGCTCAGTTGGTAAGAACGCCGGCGTGCATTAGTCTCCCCTGTTGTGGCAAGACAGGGTTCAAGTCGCTTCACGCGCTCGCGTAGCCTCAGGCTGGATGATTAGTTGACAACTGGTTCGATATCGCGGGGAACGCGGCACCGGGGCGGCCGTGTCGGTGCATTGACGACATGCTAAACTCTTGGTCAGGGTTCTGCTGTTGAACTTGAATTAATCAATCAGGTGGTGTGGTCAGGATTAATGTACCACGCTCTGCTTGGCATAGAACACTTGTGGCATAGGACCCATGTCCATATAAAACCGCAGCAAAAGTTCGTGAAACATTTCAACAAAAAAGGAAGTTATGTTAAGAGTCTATCTTAATATCTCCAGCGTAGTCGTTGAAAACAATATAGTCTGAAAACTATGGTGGCCACCAATACAATCGTACGCCTGGTCTATTGATGACGACGCCAATGTCACGGTGACGACACGGACTCCTGGCGGCGGTGACATCAGCCTCGCGTCTGTGCGGCAGCCGCACTGGCACCTGGTGGACAGTTCCGTGGTGCCGTTCCTCTCGAGCCGCGCCGCCTGCATCACCCGGCTCGACCTCAGCTGGTGCGGCAACTACGGCGCTCTGTCGGACGCCGACTTCTGCACGGTGGCCACCGAGCTGGGCGCTCACCTGGTTTGCCTCCGCGTGGACGCGTGCGACTGGTACAACGGCCTGTGCATGCAGTGGACGGGCCTGTTCTGCCGCGACCTGGAGGAGCTAAGCGTGCGCGCGTGCCGCGCCGTGCCTGACGACGCCTTCTGGAGCCTGCAGTACCTCTGCGCACTGCGCCGGCTCGACCTGTACCGCACCGAGGTAACGCCGGCGCCCCTGGCTGCCTTCATCCGAAACGCCACCGGACTGCAGCACCTCAGCCTGGGTGAGCTGGGCGGCGCAGTAGCGCGTCGGCGGCGAACTCTGTGCTCGCGGGCTTCGCGTGGCGAGCCGGTTGCCAGTCGCCCCAGTCCCTGTTCAATGTGTGGCCGTGTTGTTCCATGCCATTCCATGTATGGGTGTGTGCTGTTACATATCCCCACTTCGCGTATTGTTCGGCTCTGCATTTGGGTGTGTTGAAATATATTATTCAATTTGCATGATGCATTCGAGTTTTGACAAGTTTGTATGGCTCAATTGCATCGTGAAAATTATCCGAGCCTTTCTGGGTTAGGCGCTTTTGGAGTAGCGTTGATTGATTATTTGGGCTTAAGGGCGCGCCGACTACAATGTCATTTAGCCACAGCTCTGTGTGGATGTACGTTGGTTCAATATAATTGCAGTACCAGTCTTTTCAGCGATGCTGACCTTCTGACAACGCTGCGTGCCGCAGGCCTTTGCAGTCGCCTGCAGCAGCTTTCGAACGTCTGCGAGTCGCTGGGTGAGTGGTGTCCTGACCTGAGGTCACTCACACTCTGGAAGCAGGCCGAGTTGACCTGGAGCGAGCTGCGCCACGTGCAGAGATGTACCCGACTCGAAGAGCTCGACCTTGGCTGGTGGTAAGGCCAGGTTCTATCGTCGGATGGCCCGAGTATTCGGCACGCCCTGTTGCATCAATCCACCACCACTGCCACCATCATCGGATGATGTTCAGTGTGACAGGGCCCACCAGTCTGTTGGTGACTGTATTTGGGTGCTGGTGTGCCGACCCGGGGACCGATGGGGCGGTCATAGCATGTGGTTAAATTACCTGTGTGGTTCCTGGTGTGGATTCTGGTTGCTGTATAATTGGGTCAGTTGCACGGTTAGCTGGCCATTTCCGTGTGTTCACTGGATTGTACGACAATTGCCGTGTATTCACATGCTCCTGCGTGCAAAGCACGAACATCGATGGACGGTGTGCTGCATGTCTCAGTCTAGTTAATCATGCTATCTTCAATAACTTTTCATGATGGATATGCGAAACGAAATTTTCTTCAACTAGTCATACAAGCAGCACTTCCTGTGAAGCATTATGCCTTGTGAGACCGGAAGCCATCAAAGAGGTAGTCGGATGCTAGCTGATGTGCATGTGTATTCTTTTCAATTCCGGCGCCAGTATTGTAGCTTTTTATCCTTTTTGGAACGCACCCCCATGTTGTCTTTTCGATCAAAATAATTTCAACTTTTAACATGGGACCCTATGCGCTACCCCTCGCTCCAATTCATTTAGGTCCCCCATTGCCTTCATCTGTTGTGCTCTTCAAATTATTTTATGATTTTCAGAAGGCTTCTCCTATGGCCGACGCAGTTTGACGCCGGAGAGGTGGCTCTAATGTTGTGTCCTCTATTTTGCAGCAGGGCGGTGGTTCAGGAGGTCGAGTTGCCATTCCTGGCCAACGTTGTCCCACACTTCCCGTATCTGAAGAAGCTGTTCCTCACGTCACTTAGGTGAGCCAGACAACCGGCCGATTTTTGACAGAAAAGCTTCGAAGCAGGCTTAGCTGCTAACACTCGCTTTGAACATCGCCGAGTGGGCCTGCAGTGTGGTCTCACCCGACTTATGACTGTGTGCTGCCAGCGACGGTACTGTCGGTGGCTGCATACTTGCGGCGACTCCGTGTTCCTGGTATCTATACCGCGCCGATTGCTGTGCCAACCTGACCAAGCCTAGCCATCCAAACCAAACCCACCAAACCCAACCATCGGCCAGCACGCGCACCGCCGAAGTGTTGTTCCGAGCAATGTTCGATGTTGTCGCACCACCGTGACTGAGTGGATCTGGGCGTTTAGACTGGTGCAGAACTCGGACCTGCAGCTGGTGTCGCAGTACTGCCCGCGCATCCAGCAACTCGACATCCTGGGCGCCAGTCTGGTGCGGCCCGAGGCTGTGCAAAGGTAGGGACTGAAGGCGGTACAGAGGTACGGACCGGCGTCGGTACAAAGGTACCGACCGGAACCGGTACATATGTACGGACTGGAGGCAATAGGGAGGTACGACTGGAGGAAGTACAGAGGTACGGACTGGAGGCAGTACAGAGGTGCGGACCGGGAGCAGTGCACTGGTACGCACACGTGAAGTTCTCAGCGGCAGCTGACTGTCACTGCAGCACTGCTGCACGAGCCGCTCTCATCAGGATACACTTCTTCGGGGAAATATTATGGCGGAGGTCTTCGAATGGCGTCTGTCTTGAGCACAAGTTGCACGCGTTCTCAAATTTCACAGAACATTAATTAAAAATGGTCTGCGATAAGCTGTTGTGACACTAAGAATATTTGTTGTTTCATTGGAACGAACGCCGACGCCAGGTTTAAATGTTATCCTGTCTGTGAGCGTTTTTCTTGTTGGTGAAACTTGTTAGATTGACCTCTGTCTCTCATCGCATTACGTTCATTCTTGAGTTCGAAGATATTGAAATGGGCGCTAAATGACCTTGCAGTCGGCGCGCCCTTAAGCCCAGATAATCAATGAACGAAGATATTGAAGTACACATGGCGTCATCTGTTGTCAAATAGTTCGGTTTCATGCGATGCATTGTTCGCCTCTAATTTGACTTGGGGTGGACATTTGCATGCTGATGGTGGAAGTCAACTTTAGTTGCCATCGATTACCAGTATGTGCTCCCTGTGACCTGTGATGTGTCATGTAACTCCCGACCTGGTCTGTCCCCAGTCTACTGGAGAAGTGCGGGGAGCTGCGTCTGCTGGATGTAAGCTTCTGCGTTCTGATCTCAGAGGCCCAAGTTGCGCTTTGGCGCCTCCTGTATCCTCACTGCACCATACAGCAGTCCTACAAACCAACGTAGCAATTGTCTGATGCTCGTGCTCACGTACTGTGGTGAGCATTGTTCCTGCATCAGCACCATGCAATGTGCACATGCTAGGCAGAGCCTGTCTTACGCACCGCCGACTGTGCTGTACACTCGTCAGTCCTACAGATCACAGTCTGGGCTGGCTCCGATCTGTTTTGATTTGTCGGTTGGTGTTGGCCCCACTTGATTAGTCGTCTGGACACTGGGTGGCGCTGTTTGTGCTGCTGCCAGTACCTCTTGAGCTGTCACCCCCGTTTCGACACTGGCTCACTCCTTCGCCATCGCATCCCACATCCCCACCCCAAGCGTGTTCTATGGCATTTCGACCGCGGCGGTTCGTCGCGCAGAGGCGAGGGTAATCCGTTGGGAGCTGATACGTTATCTCTGGGTCCACGGGAATGACGGACTTCCATCGGTGAGGCGTGTTAACACAGGAGTGCCTGCACTGTGATTTGGATCCCGTGTGAGTGAGCGGTGAGCTGTCGGTGGGAAATCATCCATCACAGCTGTCGATTTCTAGCTCGCTCAGACACGTGTCGTATGGTCTGTGGGGTATGTCAACCAGTAACTCTTCCTTCGTAGCGTATGGTAGTTCGGCGTTTGTTGGCGTTTTTGTGTGATGACCGTAATATGCTACGTGACGCGGACTGCTTGTAGTAGCCGAACCGCTTCATAAGCTTTCCGTAAGAATTGTGATAACTATCGGTCGATAGTCCTTCCGTTGGCAATGTTCTTGCTTTGGTTAACCGTAATATCTCCTGTAGTATTGACGGTAATGTTATAAGCGTGTTGATCAATTGGCACGCAACAGCGCAACATGTGCCTCCGTCGCAGTCACAGCCTGCACTTGCACTTCCTGTGAGATTAGAGGCGGACCCAGACATTTTAATGGTGCACAATTTCTCGGAGGTGCCCATTCGACGGAATAAGCTCATTGAGCGGGTGGAGAGGGAGTTTGCACTTAAGCCTTCCTGAAGGGACGCTGTTGCTGGTTGAGGATGTCGCCTTTCCGTCCAAGGGAGGGCACGTGACCTAGCCACCCCTGGTATCTGCCCCTGTGTGAAAGGTAAATTGATCTCTCATTAATCGGTATTTCCGGTTAGAGGTCCTGTTATAGCATCCAGACTCGCGGCAGATTTCCCCATCGCAATTGTCGTTTGTGATGCTGATGTTGTGATGTACCTACCAAATTTGTCCTTAGTTTTGCCGCAAGTACATTTTATGAGCTATGTGGGTGATCTATATGCCACTGCATCGGTAGTCACTGCGCTTGTGAACTGCCGAAAATGTGATCTCATCTGGCCTGGTCGGCGAATGTTTGTGTCCCGTTCTAGTATCGTCTTCCAGCCTAGTGTCTGGTCGTGGTTTGTTCACGCTGTTAGTATCTCGTGATCGCTCTAGCTTGGGCTTGTGTGCGTACTACGGCCGGCTAGTGGTGGCATGGGGGCTTCCAGCGAATCTGTGTCAACTTGGCGAAGAGAAACTGACTGTCAGAGGCACTTGAGCTCTCAAGCTGGCTGGGCGCACAACCAAGAGCTGGCCCGTCAGGCCATCCTAACGTCGGCCAATGCAAGCAAGCAGTGCTGGTTCGGGAACGGTGACCACCCAGAGTCGAATGCTAGTCTGCAGACGAATAACCGCCCAAGTGCCGCCCTTTGTGCACGTATGGCACACGCAGTTCATGAATCAGCATCAGCGCATGTCATGAAGGTGACCGTCATCTGTCCGGAGGCCAGAGCTGGTTCGGGAACTATGACTGACCCATCTGTCCGAAGGCCGGAGCGGTCTTGGGAACAATAACTGGGCACGTGTTGTCTCAGGGAGACGCTGCTCGACAACGTCTGGCCGCTGTGATTTTGTACCTGGCTATTTATGTTTGGGACCGAAGTGGTTCGATTCGTGGCGTGTGAAATAAAGCGAGCAGTTCCTGATGCCGAGCGGCTGGAGCTGGACTGACGAGTCTCCTGAGCACCTTCCTGAAGAACAACTTGCTGAACTTTGGACTTGCTAAAAGATGTGTGTGTGCGCGTGTGCGTGCGCGTGTGCGTGCGCGTGCGTGCGCGTATGCGTGTGTCCAAAGGTGAAAACAAATGTTCCCGAAGCATAACCTGGTCACGGTGATTGTGAACAGGTTCGGACGGCTGGCGCCGGCACCTGCGGAGTTATGTCGTCGGACGGTTTGACAGTGCCTCTCTGGTTGAAGCCCGCCCTTGACTTATGGGACCATCCGCGCGGGGAGAGAGGGGAAATCTGTGTTGGCCCGCATCATCTGCAACCGCACTATGAACCGTTCAGTGCGCCTCTCGCCCTCAGCGTGGTTTCATCGCATTGGGGTTGATCGCCGTCACCCCGTCAGTTTTAGGCTCGCTGGCGCGTATATTCTCACGGGAGTTCGAACAAAAATCGGTGCCACGTTCGGTAAAGGGGAAATTGGGATGAGGGTGGCCACCGTGCTTTCATCTTGAATCATGGATCCGCTCCTGTATGGGATGTCACTGTAGTGGTCGTGCGTTTGGGCAGCAGACTGGAATTTACTCCACATTTGAAAGTAATTCCCGATTATTTACTACGGCGTTCATCGATGATCGATGTACAGTGAGATAATCGTGATTCTATTTTACGACAGGGTTTCGAAGGGCAGAACTATTTGTTTGCTATACACCTAAATTGTTCGTACTCCGATTCGCCCATTTGGTCAAAACATTGTATGGAGGAGATCGAGAACCGCCATTCCTGTAATCATTTGGCTGAGTGTTGAATCGTCGCTGGTCTGGTCCCTCTCAAACTGAGCGGCTGGACAAGCCGGTGGTCTCGCTGCCGTCGCATACGCACTAGTCCGAGTCGTGTTAGCGAGTGCGCTTATCGTAGTTTGAGGAGCACTCAAGCGGACCGTGCCCGCTAGTGTGAGGGCCTCCGGTGGCAGCGCCCGCTCGTTTGAGGTCCACCGCCGTACATGCCAGCTGGACCGGCCGCGCCACTTTTTGCCGGCAGTGCGCGGCGGCCAGGAATGCGGCCGGACACCTCGTGAGAACGAGCCGGGCGCCGCTCGTTTGTTCGTCTGTGGCCCGATCGCCTCCGGACGAGCCGGGTCGCACGCAGACGAGCCACGTGAACTGGGAGCGCTGTGTGTACGTAACACGTTGGTTGTCATGTGGCCCCGGTGTGCGTACGCCACAAACCCAACGACCTGTCAGATGAGAGGGTGCACCTCTCCGCATCGGACCGGCTACCTGCGAGTGTTTTGCATTCCAACGGCGAAATGATCGGCTACAACATGGGATGCCGGCTCAAGGACAGGTGGATCCAGGGGGTCGCGGCGGCTCAGTCGGAAGGGCGTTGGACTCTTGACTGCGAGATTGTCGGTCCGAATCCCACAACCAGTGACATTACTGAGCCCACCCGCGACCAATCGGTGCGAGAGGTCGGCAGCTCTGTATGCTCCAGCTGTTGAATGCGTCGTAGAACCCAATGCACCGATCCATCGATGGCACATGGTTAAAGGCGGTTCCTACAAGCTGAGAGTGTGACAGTGTGCTGCAATCGAACACCAACTTCGGCCCATTACGAAAGCTCATTTTTAACGATGTAGGAATACGGATCTGTTTAAACCAGTAGATCTTGAGGATTTAAAATCCAAAAAAGCTGCACAGAACTCAAATTCGAACCTCATGGTCCCGTCGCCTATTCCTGGGTCCGCACCTGCAGAATGGCTCGACAGTTAGCGTAACAGCTGATCCAAATTACAGGACACGGCCCCGTACATGTGCTCGGCGTCGGGCGCTTGGCGTGGCATTTGTTGGACGCGAAGCCCTCACTGGTGGTGCTCAGTGCACCAACTCAGAAAAACTGAATCTGGTGTTTTTATAGGCGATATCAATCGTCGATATTGTTTCTCACAGCGAATCTGAGATCAAATCAGTGCACCGCGCCCAACACCATTGAAAGAAGACGGACATTGGAAACGTGTCGAGATGCCTGAAACACATGGCCGCAAAAACGTGTCCTTCGAATTTTCCAGACTTGTGCAGCATGTCCCTAAGCTACTTCCAGAGAGGGAGAGAGTCGATAGACCCTGCAGACTTAGCTTGCGGTGCTCCTGGTGTGACTGGCGGTGAGTGCCGTCAGTGGTGACCGACCGCAGGAACGTTGGCGCGCAAGCACAAACCGGCACGAGTTTTACTGCTATATTCTCCTAGAGTTCCATACAATGCGCTCGTTACAAAGAGCGATCGATCACACAGAGCGTATTGGAACAGCACGGACGGCGAGCGTCAGCGTGACGCGAGGACCCCCCCACACAGCCCGACACCGTCGCGCGGCGGGCGAGTCCGGGACTCCACCGCCGGCGGCGGCAACACACCGCACACGGGAAGAGCAGCTAGGCCGCGAAGTGTTCCAGACCCGGCTCGGCCTGCGGGCCGGCCGTGTGGCAGGTGACATCCGGCCGACGACATCGCGGCGACACCGTACCGGTAACAACGGCAGCGACGGCAAAACGGTCACGGTTGTTGGCCACGGGAAGACGTCAGGAGCAGCGGTGAGACCTGCTCTGATCTGACCTGGCGAGCTGGGCCAGGCAGACGCGGTTCACCGTGACGTGAGATCAGGCGCTGCCGGCGAGGCGACCGAGAGCACGGGACAGCGAACACACACACACACACACACACACACACACACACACACACACACACACACACACACACACACACACACACACACACACACACACACACACACACACACACACACACACACACACACACACACACACACACACACACACACACACACACACACACACACACACACACACACACGACCAGAAAATAACGCTTTGAACAAGTTCATGCAGATACAAACCTACCAGCTAATTCCATTCGCGCGAGCAACAACCAATTCGCTGTGAAAATATGTACACATCAATGCAATTACAAAACGGGACTGAACCGAACCGAAGGCATCGCACTGCACAGACTGGGACTTTGGGGAATCGTTTGTACATGGCGGAGCGCTCAGCTGGCGTGGCAAGACGCGATTCCTGAAGAGCACCATCTCACGCACTCAACGCGGCTCCGACGTCCGGTTAAGGCAGTGAAAGGTGATCGCAAAGCACCGGAAAATTAAATAACATCGTATCGGGCCTATTGCCGGTCGGTGGCGGAGCGCTGGCGACTATCCGCGGCCGTCGGTCGCTACCGCCGGCTCCGGTACGGTGGCCGCCGCCCGGCTAACCACCCTCTGCAGGCGCGCGCGGCCGTCGCAGAGCGGCGGCCGGGCTGCGCGGCCAGCCGGTGCGGTTCTGCGGCGTTTGCCGGCGCTCTGCCGCAGGGCGGCCGCACCGCTGCCGGACGAGGCGGCGCTGACGATGGCCGAGTCGTCCGGCGCCGGTGACGCGGCCGGCCGCGGTTGGGGCGGCGGCCGGTGCGAGCGGCCGGCTCGGCCCGGGCAACAGCGCCGCCAGGTCGGGCGGCCTGGTCGGCGCTTGGCTGATGCCGAGCAGGTGTGCGCTGGCGGCGCCGGCTCCAGCTCGGACCGCGACGCGGTGCGGCGGCGCCTCCGGCGTCCGCCCAGCTGCTGCAGCGACACCGACAGCGAGCACGGGTCGCGCGTTTTTGCGCAGCAGTCAGCAGGCTGCTTATGCTGGCCGCCACCAACTGCATTGTTTGTCCAGGCTGCTGTCCCACAGTGCGGGGCCCTCGGCCGCGTCCACAGAACAGCGCGCCGCGCGTCGATGCGTGACAGCGCGGGGACTTGCGCGCCGTCTCAGCCACCTGCAGCAAGCGGCGGTGCTTGCCGCGCGAGTTCGAGCCGTGGGCAGCTACCGCCGCCTCCGACGGCAGCGGTGGCTCCGGAGTCGGGTCACGCCGGTACAGCTCGTCGACGCTCATCTGGTAGGGCAGAACTGGCTCGTCACGACCCGTTGCCCGCACCGCCTCGCTCACGGCAGCCACCACACTTACACCGCTGTTCTGGCGCGTTTGCGTCTGGTACCACTGTTCGCGCGCCGGCGTCGACTCGAACGTGAACGCCAGCTGTCCGGCTAATCTGCCGGCGGCGGCGTCCTCAGAGTCGGGGCCGCCAACGGGCAGCCGGCCGCTCCGCGGCCGGCAGCCATGCGGGCCGCTGCACGGGAAGCAGCCGCGCGAGCGGCGCGCCGCACCGCCCCGCCGCACCACGCGAAAGCTGTCGCAGCTATCGTCCGGCGCGTCGCACACGTCGCAGACGAGCGGCGTCTCGTGGTCGAGCGGGCGGCGGCAGGCCGTCGCTCTCGCCAGACAGCCGGCGACTGGAGCGCAGCTTACTTCGCTAAGATCTCCACCTTGTAGTATTCGTGGTTGTCGCGCAACAGCAGGCTGTCGAGCGTGACGCGCTTCCTCGTGGCGGGTACCGCAGCCTCCCAGCCGGCTGAGGGGCGATCGGGTCGGCTCGGCCGCCCGCCGTTACGGTGCGGCGGAGGCGGCGGCGATAGCGGCGGGCACGGCGCCCGCCGGCCGGCCCGGCATGTGGCGCAGCTTGCTGCCGAAAATCTCTGTCTTGTGGCACTCCGAGTCGACCATCAGCCTCCACCTCGGTGAGGTGGCGGCGGGACGGCGGCGCCGGCTCGGCGCGGTCGTTGCAGGCGACGGGCTCTTGGTCAGGAGGTGCGCCGTCCGGCTCGTCAGCCACCGGCGTCTGCGCCTGCCGCAGCGCGCGCAGCGACGGCGGCAGTAAACCGCCATTGAGGCGCGCTCGTTTGTCGGCTGGGTCGCCGTCCGGCTCCGGTGGCTGCGGATACACCACGCCTCAGGCGGGAGGCCGGTACAAGCATTACACAACACGGCATTGCTATGGACGCAATATATCCTACCCAAGCCTGACGCCCCTGAAACTCCAATAATCAATCAACGTAACATAGCCAGCGGAAGCAGCCGCAGGAACACCACGCATCACACTCAGCAACGACAGCCTGCCAAGCAAAAACTATCGAAATTGTGATAAGTGGAATGCAGAAACGTCGAACAGGATATGAGCTAAAATGAAGATATCGGACACAGGGTTACAATTGGCATATAGCAAGATCCGACAGACAACTGTTACCCAAAGAAGCTAACTATTGCAATCAGGGTTGGTGTTTTGACCGAAAAAAAGTTCTTTTTTATAACAAGCATCTTCGACTGTGGAATAAAAAGGGCAAAAAATGTATTAGCCCCAATTTTGCATATATATATATATATCGGTATTAATATACGCGTAGGACATGGACACTTTGTATACAAACAATTCCATATATATACCAGTGTCCTAAAATTACTTCACCATTAACTGTGTGATGAAGAAAGAAGTTGCTTGGGAATAGTGAAAGATTGGAAGAAAATAAAGGATCGTCACTTAAGGATGAAAAAATTGAATGCTAATCATGTCAGTCACATGCATTTTACATTTTTAGCAGTTGTGTGTATAATGACTGTCCACACATGTAGTAAAATTCCTGTAAAAACCTAAAACAAGGATGAAATAGCACAATTCTATTAATCAGGAATTTCCAGGACATGTGATCAATTATTTTACACACGCACACACATATGTATGTATATATATATATATATATATATATATATATATATATATATATATATATATATATATATATATATATATATATATATATGAGAAAGAATAAGCAAGGGACTTGCAGGAACCTTGCCGGTGAAACCGGTAAAACGGCCCTTGACGTCGCCCTTACCACTAATGTTTTTAACAGCAAAAACAAGCCACGATAAAACTGCTAACTCTGATTGCAACAATGGCTCATCGAAACGACGGCAAC